>SSNR01000419.1:65189-106471 GCA_006937965.1 Callopanchax toddi | reverse complement strand
GAACCATTAACAAAGCCCTTTTCTCAGGTCCTCCTTTAATTAATAGTACTTTCTGCCTGTAATTTTACTAAAACACTTGTTAAACCTACTCTAATAAACATTTCCAGCATTAACTCTGTGCATTGTGTAAATAACTTCAACATAGTGTCTCTATACTGACTAACAGAGCAGAAATCATCCAGATTCACTTAATGCTGCTCATCTCTTCACCTTATAGGTTTTCTAACTGCGGCTGCGTGCAACCTGCCTACTCGGCTCCCGTAGATTTTACTTATGGTGCATTTAATGCGCCTTGTAAAAACGAGGACATAGCAACTAAACTATGGGATAATCTACCGATTAAACGCGGAGTCATTGCTGTTAGATCACGGCCACGGGACAGTTCTCCCCCGCGCCCCTCTAATGAGAGACACGCTGGAAAGATACGTTCTGCATTTAGCCTCAAGTTGTGTCCGATGCACGCTGAAGCTACCGCCACCGGCGACACTGTCCGCTCTCAGATCAGTGAACTCCGTTTTTGCTTTTTCTGTCATACGGACTGCAACTATAGAGAAAGAGACGAGTGCAGAGCTGAACCAGCTCACTTTGTTGTAGTTTAAAGCGTTAGCAGCCGCGCTAGCAGCTGTTAGCTTTCATCTTGGGTACAACTTCTCTGAGGTTTATAGCCTGGCGGGGTCTGATGAAAGTCTGGCGGGCCGCCAGGCTTATAAAGTGCTGGGGGAAACCCTGATGTGCAGCACGGACGTGATGTAGCACGCGGAAGGGAGGGAGGCAGTCTGCACCTCCCGGGAACAGGAGAAAAAAGCTGATTTAAAAGTGTATAACAAGATCGAGGATCGGATGGGAATATGGTCGATTTACGATCCCCTCAAATTAACGTGATCGAGCCCGATCGATCGGCGCACGGATCGATCGGTGCACCCCTAGAAGCTACCCTTTTGTCCCCTGGAGAAAACCCTAGCTTACATCTCTTCTTCTTCCGGCTTCCTTGGAGAGCGGACGCACTTTTTCTTCTCTCCCTTTTGTGTTTCCCCTGCCGCTGTCTTGTCTAAACTGAGCAACTTCCTCATTCCTTCTGGACAAATATTTTTTCTTCAATATGGATCTGTTTTGCTGGTTTTCTCAAAACTTTGGATACATTTTCTTCCACTTTCAAAACAGAGAGGGGTTCTCCGACTCGGCTGACGCTGCATCTCTGGAGGACTGCACTTTTGGATTAATGAGGTTCGGGTCTACACTCATTGGCATCTGCGGGGGCTTGATTCATCTGAAAATAATGGAGCTGCGGGAGCAATTGGCAGGTGTCCGGCACTTCTGGAGGGGCTGATTTGTGCTTTGAACACTGAAACACTCACGGTAAAGGAGTTGTTTTGGAGGACTGGCTGCAAACGAACTCTGGCGCGAAGCAAATTACAACTGAGGTGTCTGACTGCACAGATCAGTGGGGATGGCCATGATTCAACTGTTTGGAGGGGTGAAGCCAGCAAAACGAACAGTAATGAATAAGGCAGTGGAGAAAACATGGCTGCTGCCAGAGACAAACAACTTGTAATCTTATCTCTGCCCTTGAACAATCCCACGCTACAGAATGAATGGAGCAGCTGCTCAGAACCCTCCCTCCTTTCTACGTTCTCCTCCTATCTTCTCCTTCACCCCTGCTGGGGGGTGCAGGCGTGCAGCTGCGTCAGCACTGAAGTCTGTGCCTGCTGGCAGAGTTCCTGGTCCCGCCCACCTTCCTGGATGTGTTTTTTTAACTGTGGACTGTCAGTGTATTGTTTCCTGTATGCAGAGGTTTCTTCCTCATCCTTCCTTGTTGTTAGCCCTTTTCTTACCTGCTCCCATTTTTCCCCCTTTTATTGTTTTGCCCAAATATATTATTGAAGTTTTCCCTAAAATTGTTCTGCCCAAGCCCAAATATTGTATTGAAGTTTGCCCCAATATTTCTGCCCAAGTCTCATCATTTACAATGTAGATCCCATGTATGACCAAATCTCTGTTTTGTTTTTTATTTTCAATGTTTTCTCAGTTTTGTTATTTTGTTTGTGTTGTGAAGCGCTTTGTGATTTATATCTGTGAAGGCGCTATATAAATAAACTTTACTTACTTACAGGCAGAGAGACTTGTGGCTAACAGAAAGCCCACCCCAGCCCTCCGCCTCTCACCTGGAGCAACTCCAGCATAAAAGAGTCCAGCCCCTCTCAAGGACTTGGGTTCCAGAGCCAATGCTATGTGTCGAGGTGAGCCCGACTATATCTAGCCGGTATCGCTCAGCCTCTTCCACAAGCTCCTGCTTCTTCCCCACCAGAGAGGTAACGTTACATGTTCCAATAGCCAGTTTTCTTGTCCGGGGATCGGACCGCCAAAGCTCCCACCTTGGTCACCACCAGTGGCGGCCCGTCCATAGGGGGCGCTCGGGCGCCGCCCCACCAGTCCCAAGAGGAAGAAGAAGAGAAATAGGGATCACAAAATATAAAAAACTAACATAAAAATAAAACTAAACGAGCCATCTATTATATATACAGTACAATAAGTGCTGTGTATAATCTGCATTTAGGTGTAGTTTATAAAGGTTTTCTTACTATTTTTTACTGGACCGATAGGTCTGTTTCTTTGGGTTCTACTGCGCATGTCTGGACGGGACGCCGTCCCAACATAGCGCATTGTTTTTTGCTCCTGACGCATGCGCACTGGCAATTTTTTCCTGACGCATGCACACTGAGTGCAAAAAATAGGAGATCGCTCGGGACGCAGGTCTTCAACGCTGAAGACCTGAACCCTGTGTGACATGCGCACAACGGCAGGAGTCTGGAGTGTTGCTCAGACTGAAACCGGAAGTTCTTGCTTTCTTTTTAATGGAGGGTAGAAAATGGATATTTATTCAAAGAATCCTTCTTGCCCGCTTGTGAAAACAAGCCGAATTATTCCATTTGTCCTGATTTCATCAACTCAATGGTGAGTGACTTCGTTTGTTTTTTTCCTTCTTAATAACTATGTGTCTGTCACGGATTTTCCCATTCAAAAACCCCATAGGAGGAGCTAGCCGTGGCTAGCAGTGCTAAGTCCTGATGAGTGAATTTATACCTTAAATAGCGATATGTGTTTGTTGAGGTGTATGCCGAATGTTAGAGAAATACAGGTACTGCTGATTGAATACGTTGGTTTATGTAGTTTAGCCCGTTTTTCATGAGTTTTCTCTACTTTTCATTAAATTATTATGGCGTTTTAAGGAAGTTTGGTCTGACTGGGTTTAATGGGACATCAGTGGATTTGACTTTATTTTGTTGTTAATTCACTTCAGTAGTTGAGCTGATTGTCATGACTGGCTTGGTTAGTGGTTGTTGGCTGAATTGTAACATTAATTATCTGACTGTATTAGTTAGAGGTGGATTTATTTGTTTGTGGTGTCAGTAGAAAGATAATTGTGAATATTAAGTAATGTTTTTGACTTTGCCAGGTTGTTTTTTCCTTGAAACTCTTACAACTTCTGTTGTGACCACATTGTGGTTGTTTTTTATTTTTATTTGTATCTAATTATATTGATATTATTCTAAGGTCTCCTCATGAAGACTTTATGATTTCTTTACTGTTTGATGTGTAAAATTAGACCGAACAGCACCACATTTCTAAAGAACTGGTGGTAGGGATTTTTACCAGCAAAATATTCAGTCAGATGAAAATATTTTGCATCATTCCCTGCCCTAGTGGTGATATGTGATTTTCCGCATCTGAAAACTGACTAGCAAAGTGCGCCCCACCCAAAAAAAATTTCACCAGCCGCCACTGTCTGCCACCCAATCCACATGGCACCAAACCCTTCATGTTCCTCCTGTAGGTGGTGGGTCCACAGGTGGATGAGGCCATGTATCCAGTTCAGGCTGGACCGTTTCACAAACTGTTTGAGAAGAAAGGAGAAAAAGGAGTGGGAGAAAGACAGAGAGAGAGAGAAAAAAAGAGAGAGAAAGAGAGAGAAACTGAACGTGTGTATTAAAAAAGTGTGTTTGTGTGTGTGTCAAATATGCAAGAAACTTTTGAACTTTGAGAAAGAACCAGTGAAAGAATACATTGCGAAAGAAAATAGCTTTATAAAGCTCAAGCTTTTTCAATTTTTGCAACACATCCTCCTCCGGCAGTTTCGATGTTCAGATAGAGAACATCCTTCTTGAGCTCCTCCTCAAATGGCTGCCATAACTTTACTGGAACCTCCAGCATGGTGGCGAGAAGGCAAAGGATTATCCCTTCCTGACGTGAATCAGAGGTCCCCAAAGCCAGGACATTGCAGAACGTCTCAGGGACAGACTGCCAAGAGAAAGGCAAAACACAAAAAACTTTTCTCAATACACTGGAAATCATTTTTAATATATTCAGCCAATCAGAAGCCGAACACACCTGATTCAGGTAATCAAGAGCAGGAACAAGATAGTTGGAAAACAAGCAGGACTACGGCTCTCTAGGACCAGGGTTGCCTACCCCTGGTTTAAGCAGCACCATGATACAGGTGTGCGTACTTGATGTCTGCCTGAATGCACCTTTGTGGACCGGTACTGTCATGCGGAACTATGTTTAAGGACTCTCTTTGTTGCGACACCTACTGTAAGTGTGAGCCACTGATTAGCTTCCCAGATAGAATTGATGGGTTCATGCTGTTCTGCTCTCTGACATTGTTTTAAATAAAAGGCGAGGTGGTGCGTAGCAATCATCAGTGCCAGGTTCGCCCCTGAGTACCTCAATGAATATATTGTGTGCACCTCCACCATGATATCAACCCTACACCTATACAACAGCCAGTATCCATTTAATATAGTGAAACATTGTTTTTAAATGGTAAAAAACTTGTTAGTAGTTTGTTAGCCTCGACGGTAACTTCTTGGTATCATTTGTAAGTTGCTTTGGATAACAGCGTCTGATAAATATATAAACATAAACTTATTCAGGTGAAATCAGAAGGATAATATCCAGAATAGCATTTTTAAAATCTCAATCAAAATTCTATCCTACACAAAGAAGGATAAATAATGAAGCTGAACATTTTAAAAGATATTAGAACATCTGCTGAAGTAGTACCTGTTTTTCAGTTTTGAACTAGTTGATGGTAAAGTTTAGCCCGTTTTTTGTTTTTTTTTTGCCCACTTGAAATAATCACCGAACATACAGAAATGTTTGAAGCAGTTTCTCTAACGTACATTTCTTCATACACTAAAGCTAACTGTTACTAGGGTTGTGTTTCACACAGAAACAACAACAGGCCTCTACTGTTTCCTGACCTAGTCAGCATACATGTACACACCCACCCACCACTGTTCTCTTCATCTTCATCTTCAGCTGAAGCAGAGGCTGCATCAGAGTCAGCAGAGGGCGGCCCTGTGCTCCCAAGCTGCAGACGAGGCAAAGGAGTCCAAAGGGAAGGCTGAGAAGAGCAGGGCCTTGGCTGAGGCTCAGGCTCTCAGCTGTCTGAGGGACAAGGAGGCAGCTGAGGCAGACAGCGGACAGCTGAGTGAAGAGCTGCAGCTGCTCAAAAAGGAGGTGCACACAAGTCAGCAGACTCACACTTTAATAAAGACAAACTAAACAAACACCAGGCAAGAAAGGACTAAAACGGGGCGGCATTAGCTCAGTTGGGAGAGTGGCCGGTCTGGTAACCGGAGGGTCACCAGTTCAATCCCCAGCTCTGGCTGGGTTAGATTGTCATTGTGTCCTTGGGCAAGACACTTCACCCACCTTGCCTGTGTGAATGTGAGTGTGACTGTGTGTGAATGTTGGTGGTGGTCAGAAGGGCCGATGGCGCAGAATGGCAGCCTCGCCCCTGTCAGTCTGCCCCAGGGCAGCTGTGGCTACAGACGTTAGTCGTAGTTTACCACCACCGGTGAAAATGACTGTGTGAATGAATAATGCAACTCTGTAAAGCGTCTCTGAGTGACCTGAAAAGCGCTACATAAAACTGATGCATTATTATTATTATTAACTGTTGGTTTCTGTTCAAATTGATGTTAAATATGGTCTTGTTTTCTGGTAAAAAAAAAAAAAAAGGCAGAAATATGTGGGTTTTTGCACAAATAAAACTGACAGCTCATAATCAACAAGAACAACTGCCAATATTTGTAACATATGTCTAAAATGAACCAACCTTGAGTGATGGTAGGTTTATCAAAATGACTGGGTGGGATCAAAGTCAAAAACATAAATTAAGTAGTTACAAAAATAATCATCTTTATAATGATGTGTTGATGTGGAATTCAATAAATTATATATTACTAAATCAGCCACAGGCGTAAACCACATGATCCATCAGTAGATGAAATTGATTGAGTGGTGACCTCTGACATCCACTTCCTCGTTCTACAGCAAACTGATCTACAGCTTTCACTGGCACAAGTAGAGAAGAACTACTTTGAAACCAAGCTGAAGCTGGACCGAATCTTTGGTGAGAAACAAGCCCTGTTGCAGGAGAACAAAAGTCTGGAGGAAGACAGAGAAGAGCTGCGACTCAGGCTGAGACGGGTCACTCAAGAAAATGTTCAAATTAAGGAGAGGTTGGTTGGTTTTATCGGCTCTTTACACAAACTACCCTGTCCTGTCTCCACAAAAAGCGTTTGGTCCATTTTTTTCTACAGGTAATTGTTTTGGTTAGCAGGCTGTTGGAGATGTTAACACAACTCAGGCCAAGATTCACTAAGATTGTAATACACCATTGTTTTGCAGCTTTTGCACGTACTTGTCATCATCTGATTCACAAACAGTGATAAATATGCTGGTGTAAAATTAGTTTCAGATACAAAAGTAACAAAGAAAAAATAAAAGTTTTACAGTGACCCCCTATGAAGGTCCCAATAACAAAGAAAATCCTTAAAAAAAAAAAAAAACTCATCTCCCCCAGTGTGTGAATGTGTGAGTGAATGGGACTGATATGTTGTAAACCACTTTGGGAAGTGTAGAACTCTGGGAAAACGCTCTATAAATACAGGTCATTTACCATCTAATTGCATTAAGGTGGGTGTTGATCGGAATTTCGGTTCTGTTTGTTAAAGTCTGGATAAGCTCTATTGATTGAAATGTTCAGTAATCATAAAGATTTATATTCTGAACAGCAGTTGGTTGCTACTGCATTTTTCACAATTTATTCATTACTGGATGAAAGGATAAGTCGTACCGGGATGTAAAAAATATATAATAACATTAAAATGAGAAAATTTTAAAATAAAACTTTCCATGTTTTCAATTTTTATACAAGTTGTTCTCCATGTCTATATATTTCAGCTGACACATCACCCAGCAATATGCCAACAGATCCTCACTGTCTATTTCCATGTACTCTTGCAATAGAGATTAGTCATATATTTTTTAAATGACTCATACAGCGTTTCAAGTCCTCATCCATACTGTTCCACAGATTTACTCCACTTACTGCTGTACACATTTTCCTCATTGTTGTCCTTGTTTAAAGCAGATTTCAATTAATAACTTAAAACAGTCTGTGCTTTGAATAAAACTCACAAAATGACAGGAATGGGAGATTATAGTTCACAAGAAACCAAAAAAGTTTAAAGAAGTGTATTTTTGTTGCTGAAAATTAATCTCATCATTGTGTTGACAGTGAGATAAATCTGAAACACAGAGCAACAGCAGCAGAGGAGGAGAGCAAAAGGGCCAACCAAGCTCAGCGAGAGGCCGAGAACAAGAGCCGTCTGTCAGAGAAGGAGAAGCAGGAAAAGACGGCTGAGTGCCTCAACTGGAGAGAGAAACACTATGAGTTAGCAAACATCCTCCGGACTCAGGAGGACGTGATTTCCCTGAGACAGAACAAAGCAGTAAGAGCCAACAACAGCAGACACACCACCGGACACAGAACCAAACTTTCTGTCTGATCAAACACACTCAGAAAATGGTTCAGTTTCATATCAAAAGTTCAGCTTGGTCATGTGAGCTGTGCTATTACTCTTATTGACATTTCAAGTTACTGTGACAATCCGCATAAAACCATGCCAAAAAATGGCATTATAAATAATGGAGCTGACGTCACATCCTCCTGAAACATTACTGCTGTTTGACAGCTTACCATTTGGCTACACTTAGAGTTTAAACGGGTCACGATACATTGGACACTATGGAACTCCAAAGTGTTCAAAATGAAATAAATAAATAATACATTATGAAATATATATCTACATAAATAAATATTAATACTGTTATGTAATCTGACAATGAAATTGTGAAATAACATGTTATGTAATATCTAAGCTCATTATTATGAAATATTTTTCATTCTTCTATTAAAAATGTACTTATTAATATAAAACTTTATTTTAGAGGTAACGCGTTTTAATTTAATCCTTTCAGTTTTTATTACATAATGTCCTTTTACAAAGTCAACTTTTATTTCATAATAGTGTTTTTTCCTATGGCTTATTTATTTCATAATAAGACATTTCAGCATAATGACGTCACCTGTCAATCAAGACAACGAGGGCGGAGCCAGTTTGTTATCGGCTGCTCATTCAGTCAGACATGAGCAATCACACACAAAAAATTGGATCAGGACTGAAGGGCTGTGTTCGAATTCAGGGGTAAGATGCTTATGAGGACGCATTTCGAGACTGATGACGTCACAGTGCCATGACGAGTGCTGTCCGAATTCAAAGGATACTGATTTATGCGTCCTCAAATGCATCCTCGTTCCACCCCAATTTTGAGGACGGGTCTGGTGTATCCTCGCTGGCCAAGGCTATCCCAAGATGCTTTGCGTGCTGGCTGTTGGATTCTACTGATTCAACAATTTTGCAGCAGTAGCAGAAAAAACCAGAGAGCAGTACAGTTTTAAATTTCAGTTTTTCAAAAGATTATAAAAAGCTTGTGTTTAGGAATTTTTTGCTTATCTTTATCTGAAGACTCACAAGAGGTTGAATGTTTTATTTTCATGTAATTTAAGACAAGAAATCAATGTAAACTAGCTTGAATGTTTTAAATGGAAATTTAGGAATAAAGGGTTTCATTATATCCATTTTATAAGCTTTTTGCCTGTCTGTCGGTGCTGTCACGGTTGCTAAGTGACTGGACTGAGGGGCGGGGATAAGTATGAGGTAGACCATCCGAATTCAGAGCTGTTTATTTCTGGTCTTAGCGGTCGAGCAAGGACCCAACCTAGGTAGACCAGCAAGTACACGTCCTCATAAGCATCCTACTGTAACAGCCGTAATTGTGTAGTGTCTCTTTAAGACAGCCAGAAGTTTGATGTTGTATGATGTCATAAGTGTGCGCCCTGCTACCATAAGCTTTTGGGAGAAACGTGGTCAGTATGCTACAGGATGCACGAACTGAGAGGACTCTTTATTTTATTATCTTCAACTCTTGTGACTACAGGTTGTATGAACTCTGCTTATTCATGTTTGACTCACAGCAGCCGTTCAACCGGGCCTTGTAAGGTTGGTGAAGAAGAGTGTTTTTAAAAGACCGTGTGGAATTCCCCAGTACTAGCGTGGTTGTGAGTTTTTCACCGTCTCACAAGTTTTTCTGTACCTCCTCTCCACCCCTTTATACAACCCACGCTACACTACCCCTGAATTCGGACACAGCCATAGTTTAACGCATACTCCTGTGAGCTACAGGTTTTAGTATAGAGCTCAAAGTGGCAGCTTCGATGTACCTGAACCCAGAGGTGGAAAGTAATGAATTAAATTTACTTGCGTTACTGTACTAACTACTACTTCAGTAGTAGTTTTTTGTGTATTTGTACATTTTTAGGTCGTTTTTAAAGTCTGTTATTTTACTTCTACTTAAGTATTGTTTTTGTAAATATTGTACTTTGCTCCATTTTCAATTTAATCCGTTACTGAGTAAAAAAAAGAAATAAAAACTATATGAAAATACTGCATCACTGAATGGGTGAGAAGAGACAGACAAGAGCATATGTATACATAGATGCCTCATTACGTCCTTGAGAATGATCCAGCGCTTAATGAGGCATCTACATTTATATGTCTATGCTAGTTAGCAGTGGCAGTTCTAGACCAACATTAGAGGGGGGGCCAGGCTGGGTCCAGCTGCTTTTTTAGAGGGGCACAATCTATAAAACTCAGCACTTAGCAGGGGCCACAGGGGGGCCCTGGCCCCCCCTAGAACCACCCCTGCTAGTTAGACCCCCAAACACGGAGGTGCTGCGGAGGGCGAATTTGCGAAACGTGAGTTGGGTAAGGTCCTGCCTTTCTCTCCTCTGATTGGCTACAAAAGCACTCCTAGGATTGGCTGTAGGGTTTTCAAGGTAGCGCACGCTTTGCTCGCCTCTGATTGGCTGTTTAGAAGGACTCTACTCGAGCTGAGCGAGCAACTATTTCGCCAACATTTAAACATGTCATCACTGGAAATACAGTAGGCATGTAGTTAAAATAACTGGTGCGAATAAAGCAGTCCGTGTTGTGTGTGACGTCCCTCTCAGAAACAACAAAATGCAGTTCAGTTTCTTCTGCTGTGTAACTATAACACTATCATCCTATATTCGGGTCAATATGGTATTTCAGAAACTGCTGATGTTCTGGGATTGTCACACACAACCATCTCTAGGGTTTACAAAGAATGGTCCGAAAAAGGGAAAACGTCCAGTGAGCGGCAGTTCTGTGGGCCAAAATGCCTTGTTGATACCAGAGGAGCATTAATGGTTGGAGCTGATAGAAAGGCAACAGTCAATCCATCCATCCATTTTCTTTAACCACTTAATCCTCCACAGAGGGTCGCGGGGAGCTGTGGTGCCTATCTCCAGCGGTCAAGGGGCGAGAGACACCCTGAATGGGTCGCCCGTCTATCACAGGGCCACACAGAGACAAACAACCAGTTACACACCCACTCACATGAAGTACACTAAAAAGGTTAGAGTGCATTTTAGGTTCATCTCACCAGAAAGCCAAATATCCCTAACTTTGTGAGTAGTGGTTTTTCAGAGGGCATTTTACATAAAATCCCAACTTTGTCCAATTTACCATATTCACTTAAAAAATATTGTTCAAATTCAAATTAATTTGCTCACTAATGCATCTTTTCAGTTTGAATGCAGAAATAGCCAATTCCGTGCATCTGTTAGGATCTTAACACTATTTTCTCCTAAAGTGTCAAGCTGACATCAAGAGCTACTTCTTGTGCATGACTGAGAGCGATCAGAGGGTTAAAATCCTTAAAAACCCAGATGGCACCCCAAGGAATTTTACAGTGAGCCAATCATCAGTAAGCCACTTAATTTTTTTCCAATGCAGATTTGTTCAGATTTAATTTCATATGTTGTGATTTTTGCTCAGGAGGGAGATCCAGTATACATCACCACTCCAGAGTCCAGTCCTGAGGAACCTGATAAGATTTCAACCAGGTAAAAGCTGCAGATCTTTTGGCCACCTGGGGTCATTTTTCACCAACAACTTATTAGTTCATGAGATCATTGCTTGATTAACATAATTCCCATTCTCAGGACCATGTTTAGGATTTCTGCTCCACACGTAGGAAGGGATCTGGGTCCGAGTCACTTTGACGAGCTGCCTGCTTTCGGGGGGGAGCGACCCTACTCTGCCCCCCAACGCAGAAGCAGGAAGGTGGTGGATTACTTCTGGATCCCAACAGACCAGGAGTGACACTTCATCAAAGCTTCAGTAGACCTGCTCAGACAAAACATTGCAAGACTGAGTAGGAAAAAAAAACTGAGTTAAAACGTAGAAATAGTTCTGGTGCTCATGTATTGGACTTTATTGACATTAAAGCAAAAGGTGCACAATAATTATGAATACCATCCATCCATCCATCCATTTTCTGTAGCCGCTTAGTCCTCCACAGAGGGTCGCGGGAGAGCTGGTGCCTATCTCCAGCGGTCAAGGGGCGAGAGGCGGGGGACACCCTGGACAGGTCGCCAGTCCATCGCAGGGCCACACAGAGACGAACGAGACAAACAACCACACACCCACTCACACCTAAGGACAATTTACCAGCCCAATTAGCCTGACAGTCATGTCTTTGGACTGTGGGAGGAAACCGGAGTACCCGGAGGAAACCCACGCACGCACGGGGAGAACATGCAAACTCCACGCAGAGAGGCCGCAGAGCCGGGACGCGAACCCATGACCTCCTTGCTGCGAGGCAACAGTGCTAATTATGAATACCTTACAATAATATCCAAATCCACTGTCCTACACATAAACAGGTCTTCTGAGCACAAATCTTTTATTTAGCTGTTACACTTAAGGGAATCACAAGCTATTAGACATTTCCAATTTTCATCTTGCCAATGATCACATCTTTTTTTTATATCCAAACAAAATAAGCCACTTAGGTCATGATTGTTGCAAACTCTAAGCAGAAACAAAACAAACAAAAAACCTAATTTAAATGGGTCCATTTCTACCAGGTTGCCAAATTAAAAACCTTTAAATATTAACACTTGTAAACCACGTGGAGCTTCAGTCAAGAACGCAGTCAGGCCAGGATGAAACCAAATACTAAACAATTTGTTTGGAATCAATATTTCATTATCATTCCAGCACAAAAAGAAATTCAAAAAGCCCATCTAACAAAGAGGTAGAAACACAGGCAATTTTGAAATGTTACAGTGGCACACTGATGGTTGTTTTTTTGTTTATAAACATAACATTTGGAGGATGATGAATATTGCAACGACTCAAAGAGGAACAGGTAAAAAACCCAAAGGGGAACATTTCTTATTAATGTGGCTCCTCATCAAAAATGATCAAGAAACATATTCTTTCTCATTTCAGTGGGCCTTTCAGTCAGTCATGTTCTCGAACAGATTCAAAACCCAGATTTTTATTTTCATTTAAAGAACATTAAATCCCTAATGCTCTGAGATGAGAGTGCATCTGATGATGGGAGTCCAGATAGATGATCATAAAGCAGCTCACTAATAAAAGACCTTTCGTTATTTGCTGCATGCTCTTAGCCATCATTAGTTAGGATAACCATTAGGGAAAAATCTGATGCATTCTTTAAATAAAGCGATATCCTAAAACTGAAGATCCAAATTAGGAGCAATTTAATGAAAAACATGTAACTTGGGAAAAAAAGTAACAACTCTAAAACAAAATTTCTGTGTCACTCTAGAATTTGTGTAGCTGAACAGAATTGCCGTGAAGCAGCAGATTGATGCTTCAGGACCTGATGGTGGCAGTGCAGCCGGACGCACACCAGGCCTACAGGTTACAAGTTCTGTTTACATTACATGACAAAAACAGCAGAGTGACATCTGGTAGTGGTTACATTAAGCGTGGTTTAAGAAAAGGAAAGGCAAGTTAACAAAATGTCGATATACGCCATGATGCTTCAGTATGCTTCGTCCTCAGACTCCTCTTCCTCCGCCGTCTCCAGCCAGGTGAGCCACTGGTTTACCTGTCGGGAAATCCTTCAGGTGTTTATGAAAGGTTTAGAACTAAAATCTTCAGCTTTCAAGCATCAGCAACATACCTGGAATAAAGCCTTTCCTTTTCCAGGGAATTCTTGAGTGATGTCTTCTTTCCATGCAAGGAAGGCTTCTTCTTCAATGATCTCCATGTCGTAAAAGTTGACAAAGTAGCGCAGCAGCATGCCTGTTTGGGGGGGCACGAGAACACAATTTCACACAAAAACTGCTTTACATACAAACCCATATAGGTTACATAACAACAATCTGCTGCTGCTGATCAGCTGACAGAAGCAGCCTGGTGGATATGAAGCATACCTTTCGGGAACCCGCTGGTGTTGCAGTGCACCTGCAATGCGTAGAGCGCGCCGACTTGCAGCTCTGTGTGGTCATGCAGGAACTTCTGCATGACGGGTTTGAAGGCCAGCAGCAGCTGCTTCTCCTGCTCCAGGTGCTCTCTGGGAGGGGCTGCCAGCTGATCGTCGACCTCCGCCATGCCCAGCTCCTGGGAGATGTACTGCAGGAAACTGAAAAACACAACCACATTGTTTGGGTAAACTTCACTGCTGTAAAAAAAAAAAAAAAAAAAACAGTTTCTGACCAGCTGTTTTGAGTGACCTTCAAGAGACAATAATTGGTCGAAAATAACACCCAGATTCCTCAGGTTTGACTTTACAGCAGAACTTAAATGTCCAATATGTTGACTGATCAGGGGGACCATCCTATCAGGATGCTCAACCAGGGCAAAACTGAAGTTTTAGTCATTGGTCCTGAGGCCCAGAGAGAGAAACTTTTACCCAAATTACAATCACTGTGTTTTAATCCTTCCTCAAAAGTTAAGAATCTGGGCGTGATCTTTGACTCTGAGCTGACTTTTATCCCTCACATTAAAAACGTCACCAAAATAGGTTTTTATCATCTCAAAAACATCGCCAGAGTCCGCCCCATTCTCTCTCGGGCCAATACAGAGACGCTGATGCTTTTATCACCAGTAGAATTGATTACTGCAATGCCCTGCTTTCTGGTCTTTCCAAAAAGAGTACTTCAGGTCTACAACTTTTACAAAACTCAGCAGCCCGTGTCCTGACAAAGACCAGGAAGCGGGAGCACATCACTCCGGTTTTAAAATCACTGCATTGGCTCCCCGTATGTTTTAGGATCGATTTTAAGATACTGTTAATGGTTTTTAAGTGTCTTAATGGTCTTGGCCCTTCTTATCTTTCTGAACTGCTTTTTCCATATGAACCCTCGCGGTCACTGCGCTCCTCTGGCAGCCGTCTCCTAGTCATCCCTAAAGTCAGGACACACACCCACGGCGAAGCTTCTTTTAGTTATTACGGCCCTCGCCTCTGGAGCGGACTGCCAGAGGACCTCAGGACCGCAGAGAACGTTCAGGTTTTTAAGAATAGACTCAAGACCCACCTTTTTAGATTAGCTTTTAACTGATTATTATTTATTTAGTTTTTTATTCGGATTTTATTGGTCATTTTACTATTCATATAAGTTCTCGTTATTTTATATGCTATGCATCTTAATCCTCCAGTGTTTCCTCTGTGGAGCCCTCTGCCTTGGGACCGGTGGTCGGCGGTGGCGGCTCGGGCGCTCCCCGGTAGGGCCCGGGCAGTGGCGGGGGTTGCCACCCTCCATACCCGGGTGCCCTTGGTTGGTGTGTTGGCTGCTGACCTGGTTCTACAGCTGACGAGGCAGAGGGCCCACTAGATGGCGTGTTTCTCATTACTGGAGCCATCTGAGCTCAACGTAGTGTTTACTGTGGTTTTTATGTGTATGTGTGGGTGTATGTGTGCCTGGGAATGGGTTTTGGACTGGGAGGGGAGCGTGTCATGGTTGTTCTGTGTGTGGGAAGGGGAGGGAATGTGGGTTGTATGGGTCATTTTAATCTGTCAAGCACTTTGTGTTGCTCGCTGGGGCATGAAAGGTGCTATATAAATAAAGTTTGATTTGATTTGATTTGATCAGGGGCAACAATCAAACATTCAGTCTTTTCAGGGTTTAACTGAAGGAAGTTCTTTTCTAACCAGTTAGTAATAGCTGACAGACACTCCAGTAGTTCAGACAGTTTGTAGAACTCTGAGTCCTTGAAGGAGCAGTACAGCTGAATGTCATCTGCATAAAGGTGGTAGGAGACATTGTGACATCTACTAATGATCTGTCCAAGAGGATGGATATATAGTAAAAACAGGAGTGGACCCAGAACAGAGCCTTGGGGTACCCCACAGAACAGATCTGTAGTATCTGACATGATGTTGTTTAATAATAAAATACATCAGTTTTATATAGCGCTTTTTAGGTCACTCAAAGACGCTTTACAGAGTTGCATTATTCATTCACACACTCATTCACACTCTGGTGGTTGTAAACTACCACTAACGTCTGTAGCCAAAGCTGCCCTGGGGCAGTCTGACAGAAGCGAGGCTGCCATTCTATGCCATCGGCCCTTCTGACCACCACCACAAACATTCACACAGGCAAGGTGGGTGAAGTGTCTTGCCCAAGGACACAACGACAATCTAACCCAGCCAGAGCTGGGGATCGAACCGGTGACCCTCCGGTTACCAGATCGGCCATTCTCCCAACTGAGCTACATGCCGCCCCATGGATACTGAATGCTGAGTGAATATGAATTCATATCCATGGATATGGATACTGAAACTTCTGTTTGAGAGGTACGATTTGAACCAGTCTAAAACTGTTCCAGAGATCCCCACCAAGTCACGGAGTCTGTTTATTAAGGTGCTGTGATCAACAGTGTCAAAAGCTGCAGAAAGGTCCAACAAAACTAAGACTGTAAACTCCCCGGAGTCTGCTGCCATCATGATGTCACTGGATACTTTGAGTAAAGCTGTTTCTGTTGAATGTTTTTTACGGAAACCAGATTGGAATTTATCAAAAATGTTGTGTTGTTCCAGAAAAGAGACCAGCTGATCAGCCACAACTCTTTCTAAAAGTTTAGAGATATAGCTCAGTTTGGAAATGGGCCTGTAGTTATTTGGTTGAGAGGAGTCCAGACTGGGTTTTTTAAGGATGGGTTCAATAACAGCGTGTTTAAAGATGGAGGGGACAGAGCTGGTTTGGAGGGATAGATTAATAAAATCCACAATGCATGGGCCAACTAGGTCAAAAGCTTTAAGAAGCAAAGAGGTTGGGAGAAAATCAACAGGGCTTGAAGTTGGTTTCATGTTTTTAAGAATGAGACAGATGTCCTGAAAATGAACAGGTGTGAAGAAGGACTAGGTATGGAAAGGAGGAGGGTGGATGGGAGAACAGGGAGCAGATGGGGGTGAGAAACCTGACCTGATGTTTCTAATTTTGTTCTCAAAGAATGAAAGAAAGTTCTCACTTCTGAGTATGTACATGTCTAGACCTAGGTTCGTAGGTGCTGTGAGCAAAGCAATAATCCAAGGACACAAGTATAGTTTGTAAACACAACCTTTTTAGTTTGAACTTGTAACAACCAGTGTACAATACAATACAATACCTATGGGCCTAATAACTAAACATACAAAATAAAATAAAATAAATTGTCCTTTCAAAATGTCAAATCCAAGGTCTGATCTGTTTTGGTTCAACAAGAATCCAAGTCGAGGAAAAGAATCCTGATTTGGCTCTGTGTGGGTGTCGATCAGTTGAAAGGCAATCCTACCACTGAATCCGTTGAATGAGGTGGTGGACTTCCAATGTTCAGAGAACTCAAAGTTCAGCTGGGAGGCTCGCCATCAACTGGTATTACTGGTCAGCCTCTTGGGTAACCAGGAATGGAGTTCCCTTCACTTCTCTTTGCATCCGCAAGAAGGGAAACAAAAAACCTGACCAAGACGGAGTTTTCTACAGGAGAAACCAGGACAGAAAATGCTTTTCCAACAGCTCTCCGAATTCTTTTTTTTCACGAAAGAAGCAGAGGTTACTCTCACTCGGTGCTTTTTCGATGTTAAACTACCTTGCTAAGCCAGCAGATACAACTTCCGGTTCCTACCACAATAAGGTCCGGTTTTTCAAAATTAAAACAAACATTTCTTATATTCCCAAATTAAAATGAAATAATGATCTCACAATGAAAACAATAAATATTAACCCTTTCTTTAGGCGGGTTACAGTAGGGCAAATTTTTTAAATCACGGTTAAAATATTTTTTTATCGGTTTTACGTTTTTTTTTACATGGCCGTTACTACCCACAATACGTTTCAATTATGAAATAATAACTGCACTAGATCGGTTTTTAAAGCCATGTAAACAAACGAGATCTCGCTAGCTATTTTACAGAAACACGTCTCGGTGAACTCACCCCTCCCGTCGGGTGAAATCCATATGCCAGCTTCCCGTGGACATGGGATCACAGTTTTCAAAGGTGACAAAGCAGAGTCTAACTCCAGCTGCAGAAATGTTCCCCCAGCTTTTCCTCTTTTCACCTCCAAACGATTTTAGTTTTCTGCTAGCTGAAAATGTGCTTTTTTGGGGGGGACTCTGGTATTTTTATCTTAAAATGGAATCACCCACTGGCTCTCTGTCCTACTTCTACTTTCACTTTCGGGATGTTCTGCCCCAAAATGTGTCCGGGCGGATTAATGCCAATCCAAGCAGTGAGGAAATGCGGAAGACAGAAAACTGGATTGTCCAATCCTATCGCTCGGTCTGAACGATAGGATTGGCTGAGTTTTTAGAGAACTGCGGGACAACCACTTTATTGATTTCTTTAGTTTTTTTTTTTAAATCTCCACAGTATATTTATGGCTATATTATATTAGAACGTTGTTAAGAGGCTTAAAAAAAAATGTTAAAAGCTACATTGTTTACCTGGCTACTGAGTATGCCTTTAATAGTCCATTTTACTTTCATATGCAGAATATCATAGTTTTTTCATGTCCAGTCACAGGCAGGTAAATGAATAACCCCTTCAAAGTATGCTTGTCAAAAGAGAGAAGTAATTAAGAAAAAAAAAAAACTACTGTGGAACATTATAGCATTGGTTATCTCGACCCACCGCTGGCCTTTTTCATAAGCAGTCCCTTTAGTGCAGAGGTTCCCAAACTTTTTTTCAGGTGACCCACATTTTGAAAAAGACAAAACTTCGTGACCCAATCTTATGTAATCTATTTTATCATTTTAATCTATTAACCTATTTTAATCTATTGTTTTATTACTATTCTTGTTTTTATTAGTATTTTCTCACTATTCTTGTTTGTTTATTTTACTGTCTGGGCTGTAACCGGTACCAGGGAAACACATTTTGTTCCATCTCATGTTCTGAAATGACAATGACAATCCTTGAATCCTTAAAAAGGCTTTGTAGCATAATCAATATATGCTGTGACCTCTGACCTCTGCCTACTTGATCATCACAAAACAATAATCCATCTTCTTCCCAATAACTTGGATTATAATGACTCTTTTATTATGTTTTAACCTGAATCAACATTCCTCCAAGGTCACGGTCGTATCGGAAGAATCCACCGGACTCTATTTAATAATAATAATAATAATAATAATAATAAAGACTCTTGGTGTATCTTCCTAAAATGACACTTTAATCTGTTACAGAAAGGTCTTAAAATGATTAATGCACTTTCTCTTACAGCATTATGAATGTCTGATACAGCTTCAGTATTATTGTTACTTTGCTAAAAGGTTAAATCAGTATTATTACTTATTTCTACTAGGGATGTCCCAAACCGATCACGTGATTTTGGAATTGATCGGAATCGGACGTCACCTCCTGATTTTGACTCGGGTTTCCTCTACATGCGCCCCGCCCCGCCAAAATAAAAGCCGCTATGCCTTCAGAAGGAAGTTTGGGTTTTTTAAATATATGTTAAACAATCTAAAGCACATGGGATTTATATATAGTCTATATTTGTGCACATATATTAACCATAATCAGAGTTTGAATCACTTTCCGCCGGTCCAGGAGGAGGGAGGGGGAACGCGAACTTATCCAGCAGCGACCGAGTTCGCTGCTCTCTCCAAACCCACCGGGACTCGTCCTCCCCCTGAACAGAAAGCAAGCACCAATGGGAGTACTCTGTCTGGAGGAGGCGGAGAGGTCGGCGTGGAGCGAGTCATACCCGCGCTAACTCGTTCTCCCTACGCAGCGTCTCCCTCCAGGCTCAGAGGAGATTCTAATGAGTGCTGCATGTAGACCACGTCACAACACCCGCCCTCCGTTGGGAAATAAATTGAGCGATGTTAAGATTTTTAAAAAGCGCTTTCTGAGGAGGAGCTTCCTGATTAAATGTCGCTCCAAAACGATTTCTCCAAATAGTCTAATTAAGAAGTTGTTCAGAGCTGCTGCAGTCAGAGGATAAAGCAGGAGGAGGAGTGAAGGAGAAACTGATGACTTAAGAAATGATCCGGGTCATTGTCAGTAAACAACAAGTTTGTTCTTTCTGGGCAAAAAATGGAGCAGAGTGTTAAAAGAATGTTGACATTTTTTCTGCACCTGAACAGCTGTAGGAAAAAAAGATTTTCCTCAAAGTTACTTTAACCACAAACTAATTTTGTGCACAGAGAATTATGTTTAAGTATTTAAACATATATGGATATGATAGAATATACAGATGGATGGATTTATGTCTGCAGCAGCATGACATTATTTTGTTACTTGTTTGTTTTTATTAGTTAAACATCAGCAAAGTAGAACTCAGAAGCAGCTTGAAGCAGAAAGTGTGAGTATGTCTGTGGTCTGGAGGCTTTATAAAGTTGATCACAACAACATATTAAAAAGATCGGATCGGGACTCGGGATCGGCAGATCTTCAAAATCTAATGACTCAGACTCGGACTCGAGGGCAAAAATACCTGATCGGGACATCCCTAATTTCTACTTTGCTAAGGATAAATAAGTATAATATTTCACACTCCTTCCATAAAGGTGACGTCTGACTTTAGAGCCTGAGTCACGTGTCTTGTTTAGAGTCTCCTGATTGGCCCACGTCTCTTGACAGCTCACTCAGCTGTCTGCCCCAGAGAGGAAGTGTTCAGTTCTCCCCAGCCTCGGAGGAGAAAACACACTCACACTGTCAAACTCGCTACACAGTGTGTTATTGATGCCGACTGCCCGAGTGACGGGTCAAGCCCCGTAGCGGTCGAAGAAGCTTCTTACCCCTGAGGACAGGAACATCTGCCTGCCTCTCCATCTCAACCAGAATGGGGAAGAAAGCCATCTGTCAGCTCACCAGCCATGGCCCTAACTGAGGTCGTATCCACGGACGTTCTCCGTCTGCCTGGGCAGGTTACTCCACCTGTCGGGGCTCCAGATCGACCGAGGGGGAATCACCGCTTCCTCGTTGAACTCCACCAGCCGGAAGCGATCCAGGAGCGAGTTCTAGTAAGGATTCATGGTCTGGTAAAGTTAGGCTACTTTGATAAAGCTAACCCTACACCACTAGGCTGCTCACCAAAGTAACCTCTCCACTTCATCCCTGATAACTAAACCCTTTAAAGCGGCTCTCTGGATTATTTTTCTATGTATCAAAGTTTTCTAAATGTTTTAAATGATATTTCAGGTCTAAACTATGATCTATGGGTTGAGTTCCACAACATCTGTCATTCTGATGAAGACCCTCCTTCCTCCTAGAGACCCCTTTGCATTATTTCTTGCCGCCGACATTTTTCAGCCAATGAAATTCAAATTTCTGCATTCTCTCAACATGCACGCGCATCGACCAAACCTGTACCAGTAGGGGGCGCTGTCGTACAGGACGCTTCGTGTGTTTCTCTGCTGTCTCAGCCGTTCACTGAGGACTCACAGCTCATTTCTACTAAAAACCTACCCATTCTCCAGCTAAAGATGGATTTATTTTAATTTTTAAACCTTTCACCTCACAGAATGGCAAGGCTTGACAGGATTATGTGTTTATTTTGGTCAGAAAGTTCATCCAGGGCCGAGTCAAGTTCAGCTTCAGAGTCCAGCAGCAGCTCTCTGCTAACAGAGCTAATATCAGAAGCAGCAGGGACAGAGAGGGCTCTTCAGACCCTCGTAGTGTTGTTGGAATAAGATTGTGAACTGTGAGTGATTAAACCCTACACATTGAGCTGTACAGTTCATGTCCAAAGTATATGCGCCGCGTGCATGCACGCACACGCGACCGGACGCGCATGTCGAGATGTTTTGAGGAGGAGCCTTTGGACGCTAGATTCAAAAACTGCTCTCCTGATTAAATCCTCCAGAGTGCGGCTTTAAGCAAACTCCCTAGTCTTAATCACCACAAGACTCAGGTTCTAAACTCAGAAGATCAATTTTAGAACATCTTACACTTATTGAATGCTAACCAAATTGCTACCTCAAATGCTAATCTGTTTACAAATGTTCGTCAGCTTTTCTAATAAATATTGAAATATTTATTCATGACTCAGCTTCCATTCTTCAAATAACAGGTACGTAAATGACTCCCTGCAATTAAGAGAATCTAGATAATCCTGCTTTTATCACAAACAGTTGTTTAATCCAGGTCTCCAGAGCACACAGCCTCTCGTCTAAACCCTAGGTGAACTGGATAAATTAGCAGAAGGTGAGTAATAAAACATTAGCTTTTATACACACTACAGCTTTATTTACTCATGGAGAATGCAACTGTTCCTCTGCATTACATTTTTTTACTTAAAAATGTCTCAAATTGAACATAAAAATGGAAAATCCTTCTTGTGTTTTAACACATTTGGAAACATGTAATGACATGGTCTTGGACCTTTGAGGCAAGCTTTAGAGACTTCTGAAAAGTGAGAACATGTTTACAGTTTTGGAAAATGTCATGGTGCTCTCCCTGCAGTTTCAAACTCAGCTCATTCAGCAATGAAAACATATCCACCAGATATGACAATGTAAAAACCCATTCATCAGTAAACAGATCAGCAAGAGGGGACTTCTTTCTCCAGGAGGAACGCATGAATTTAATTTCTCAGCTCATCTACTCTGGTCAGAACTCGTCTTTTGGAAAGCCAGAGCACCTCTGTGTGAAACAGCAGGTGCGTGTGCTCCGCCCCCATGTCGCAGGCAGCACAGCTGATCAAAAAGCTGACAGTTCAGGGAACTGCTCTTAATGAATAAAAATCAGTACTGCCGTCACGGTGTGTCTTATGAACGCACCGTGGCGGCATGGCGATGCAGGAATTTTGCGGCATTCGTGCTGCCACGCTAATATTATGCAACGCCGGACTTGTGAATGAGGATTACGCCTTGGTGCAACAGAGGGAGGTGTCACTAATAACGGGGCAAACGTGCGCCGACCTCCGTCCGGAAAATTTTAAAAATCAGGTAAACATGGGAAAGCTGTTATAAGCATTTGTAAACTCTCAGCGGAGATGCAAACTGGAGGATACAGAGATCCGGAGCTTCTGGCTCTATGAGAAGAAGCAGAAGTCACCTGTTTGTTTATTAAGGGAACTTCCATACGTCTCTGTAACGCTGCACGTCAACAGCGCGAAGACCGCCCCATACCCCTTTATACCACCATTGCGTAATCTTTTGTGAAAAGCACACGATTGCGCAACATTACCGGCACGGTCTGAACACTATGAACCGCCAAAGGCTCCCAGATATCGGCTCAGCTTCACGGCAAATCGGCAGCGTTGTTTTATGAAAGCAGCTTTGGTTAGAAAAAAATAGTGTTGTTCTGAAATTAATTTGGCGACCCATAAAAAATGTTTTACGACCCCACTGTGGGTCGGGACCCTGTGTTTGGTAATGACTGCTTTAGTGAACACGTCTTTAATGGACATCTGACTCTGACTGCTACTAGCCATTTTAGCTGCAGAGGTGAAGGGTTCAGATCTAAGCTTGAGATTTTTCCTGGTATATTCCAAGATGTGTTTTCGGCTAAGGTGGTGAAGCAAGCTGCTGGCATCTAGCCCCACCGGCTAGCGGCTAACACATTTGCATATGATAGTTGTTTGCTCCACATCTGACTTTTTAGAATCAGAATCCTTTTTATTGCCAGAAAGACAGCGTCTTGTCAATCAGGAACTTGACTTGGTTACATAGTGAACCCGGGCTGCCATAAGGTGCCTGCCTTGCAGATGACATGTGCATAACAGAGAGAATAATGTTTTATTAAGAGGGTAAGTGAGGAAGATAAAAAAACCGAGAGTTCTCAGCTGGCCCAGTAGGGGGCAGCTGCTAATGGTGGAAAAAACCCCACCGACAGTCACATGGGTAGAAAGAGAGAGAGGACATTCCGGTTAGTTGGGTCGGGCGGGGGGACCTCCTCCGTCACTCGAGAGTCAGCGCGGCAGCAGCCTGCGCAACGTCATCGCCTCAGCTGGGGGGGAGAAAGGGGGGGATGGGGTTCCAGGGCAGAGAACAGAGTTGAGCAGAGCTGCCTTTGCATTCCTCTGCAGCTTGTTGTGGGAATCCAAGGGCATTTAATCAGATGTTTTCGTTGTGTCTCCAGGCAATGAAGTCCAAGGCTGTTTTGCTCGCTACCTTACAGTCCGTTTGCACAGGCTTCTGTATTTCAAAGTTCCGAACCATGGCTCTGAATTACCTTACACTCTCACCATTCGCTCCATGGTGCCTTTTACCCTCTTAATGAGTTCATAACCCGCTCCTTGACCACGTGCCAGTTAATTCAGCGCAGAGGTTATGGGGTTCATGGCTCGAGTTTGACTTTCCAGGAGGGCAGAGAGTTTTCCAATCGACTTTGCCAGCTCCTCAAATTTTTTCTTTTGAGAACGATGACCAAGATAGTTGCCAGCTCCAATCAACAAAAAACTGATCATCATGAATCCAAAAATGTAAATATCCTCCGCATCCTCCACTGAGAGCAGCGCGAGGCAGACGATGTCCCACTTATTCCAAGCGTTCATCACGTACGCAGCAGCATGCGTCGATGTCGGACACGCTGGAGTCCCACTCTCCGTCTTAAAGGTGGTGTAGATTGAGTAAATTGTGCTGAAAGCCCATGAAATAAGATCCATGTTGAATGTAGAGTAAATCCAAAGCTTGGGAGGAGTGAGAGGGGTTCTCAGATAGTTTACAAGACAAAAAAGCAGACACAGGAGAAGCAAAGAGAAAGATGCTGCCCTGGCAAGAGCCGGAAGAAGAAGGGGAAACACCGAACAACAGAGGTACGCATGCCTTCTCTTTTTGGAATAAGTTCCTCTGGGATCATAATTTGTAAGTCGCCATGTCGGCTCCAGTTAGCTGCCATTCTTGGTTCAAAAGTTTACGTTTCACTCACGCTGGGGTTTGTGTGTAGCAGTGAAATGAGTCCCCACTGAAACACTTCCACACTGCCAACGTACGGTATTTACCAGGATAGTGATATGTGAAAAATTCATATAACCAAAGTAAACACCGGTTTTCGGTATGAACCGGTATACCGCCCAGGCCTAATTGGCAGAATTGACAGAAATCCGTCGACAGACTCGCCTTGACCGAGAACTTTAATCCATATAAATGTGCAAATAAAGGCTATATATTTCATTGTTTTAAAATATAAATTTTAAAACTCAATTCTGAAGGTGTGGGGGCTTTTATTTAACCGTGGCGGTGCGCCATGATCAATTACATGTAGAGGAAACCCTGATGCTGCACAAGTGCTACATCTATAAATAGTTTACCGCACAGAGTATTTTTTTTCATTGAATGTACAACATATATGTCGCACTGTACAGCCCTGTTTTTGTGTTAAAAATCTGGGTTTTGGATGACTTACTGATGTAACAGTTTAGATAGATAGATAACTTGTCTGTGACACGGCTTCATAAAAAGATAAAAGAAAATGCATAAAACTCTCCCATAAAAAAACATTCTTAAAAGCACATTTAAAAACACATAAAAAAAACTTTTAAAACACGTTCAACACACATCCAGCATAAACAGTGCAGTCTGTTTAATGGTGTTTAAAACGGTTACTGCAGATGGAATGAATGACTTCTTGTAGATGTTCTTCCAGGCCAGTGGGATTCTGTAGCTATCGTCTGCCTGATGGCAGCAGAGTGAAGAGGTGGTGCAGGGGGTGGGACGTGTCCTCGATGATGAGATTGGCTTTCCTCACCACAGAGCATCTGTAGAGTTCAGTCACAGGAAGTTGAGGTGTTCTGGTTATTTTGCTGGCCTGATTTATGATACGGGAGAGTTTTGTTTTAAAGAGCAAATAGCAAGTTTTTTTTTTTTATTCAGATAAAATTCTGTCCAAAAATACAATTTGAAATGTTTATTGAGGGTATTTTGTTTTTCAACACATTTTTAAAACCATTTTTCTAGTCAAAAGTGCCCCTTTTTGCAAAGCTTCTAAAAACGCTTTTTTTCTTTCTTTCATATTTGGACCTGTGACGTCACCAGAGGGAGCTCCCAGCTAGATGGCGCTGCTTACAGTGTTGTCAGATGTAGATAAATAAAGTATTTGTAGGGTAATTTAACACTCTGCACGATCAATAATCCCATAAATATGATCATTTGAGCCCTTTGTTTTGTGGAGTTTGTGTAACAGATGCTTGTTTTAATCATTGTGTTAGATTTTTTAAAGCTAAACTACTTTAACATCTCAGACTGGCACCGCTCTAGTCTGCCAGCTGCCTGCTCGCTGTCGGCGATGAGTTGTTAGTTTTAGGTTAGAGCACTGTTTAATCGAGTCGGTGTGTATTCATTTTTCTCAAAAATGCTAAATTATTGTGTTTGTGAATGCCAATCGCCAGTCTGTCAGGACAGCGAATCAGCAACGGGACGGCTTCCTTACCGGCATGGTGACTTCTGTTTGGCGATGAAAAATCCCGGTGGTCCTGGTCTAGTCCAGCCAGGACTGGATGTGATGGGAGTCCCACATACTGACGAAAAACATTCAGTGTGACTCTAAACAGGCGCCGTTACTTTGATTAATTCAAATTAACACCTGAATCGCTGTTAGCATGCAGCAGCTAACAGGAGCTAACGGGGAGATTTGAGTCTCGTCTCCATGGCAGGGTTCTGTACGGTTCAAGGTGGGTCATAGTCCAGTACTGGGCCACGATTTCATGAGAGCATTACCTTCAGCTGTCGGACCCTCACCTGGCAGGCGGGGTTACACGCAAATCCATGTCGTCGCCTCATACCAGCGCTGTCCTTAACTTTGCGGGGCTCTCCAGCCTGACCTGACACTGTTCCGCTGTCAGCTCGACTCCTCCAGGTGCTTCCTGTGAAACTTCTTTATAAACTCTTTCATTTCTTAAAAATCCATCTAGCTCGTCTTGAACGCAGCTGATTGCCCTATGTTTGGAGCTCTGATGATCAAACCTGGTGCTTAACGCTGGCATTTTATCCCATTCGTGTACGGTCGGATCTTTGCTGACAGACCCGAGTGAGGAGGTGGGTCTAGACCGGTGAATCCCTCGCGGTCTACAGCTGGACCGGCAGAGTACAGCCTTACTGGACTGATTGTTTTTATCTTAATAAAATAACTTCTCACTATAGTAATAAAGTAATAAAATAACGGCACTCTGGGGGTTTGTTTTGCTCATCACAAGCAGTGATCAGTGGATCAGTTTTCTATATAGAGAACTAACGAGCTCCCTGAACTGTCATCACTTCCGGTTTGGTGAAAAAATAGAAAGTTCTCACAAAAATGAATTCAAAAGCCTAAATAAGCTGAATTTGTGTAAATTTTTATTCAGAAAAAGTTTCTATTATATTTCTCTAAACATTTGTTTAAGGGAGTGTTTAAGTTGCAACTTGCCCTTTAAGCTTGATGGTGAGTAGGGTTGTCACGGTTACCGGTTTCGCGGTATGTTAATGTTGACAATAATAATTACCGTCATGTTTTTAAAAAAAGATATCTCAGTGGATAAACTGCGTTTGCAGTTTAGGCACGGTGACCCAATTCAGCCACTGTCCCATCTGCTGAACATGCGCACTTTGTAGTGTTCACAACCGAAACTTTCTTAAAAGCTAAAACTACAATGATGGCGGAAAGAGGAAAAAAACAGCAATGAAGGCATCTATCAGCCCTCAAAGAAGACAAAGTCAGAAGTATGGGCATATTTTGGATATTTGAAGAATGCTGAGGGACAGTTGTTTGCAGAATGTGCTAGAAAAAAGTGTCGGCAAAAGATAGCAACACAAGAAATCTCATCACACATCAGCGTGACCATCACCCACAACTCTACAGTCAAGGTAAGGTACTTTAGCGTTTTAGCTGTAACACATGATGTGTGAGGACTTTGGGTTGAGGGACAATGTAACGAGTCACCCTATAATGCAGCCGCAGTGCCACTGCCAGCATATAAACCGTTTCGCCGACACCCCCGTATTGAAATGACGCTACGAGTTGGTTGCTGTTAATGCTTGCTTAATGAAGCATGTCAAAATGAGTACACCAGAACTCCAGCTTAGCAGAAAATAACTGGTCGTTTATTAACCATGCTGCATGGAGTGGGAGCAACACAGAGAGAATACCACCTTGATGTAAACGTACGATGGGTAACCATAGCAACAAGGTTGTTTTTGTCAAGTACGGTGGCCCATGCAGTACAATAGAGTGTTGGTCAATTGATCTACAGTTGCCAATTCTGATTGATTATGAATTATTAAGAATTTAACAATGATTACTGCCTGATAACATTTCCCCAAATCTGAAAAGCTCACTGGAAGGACACAAGCTGAGGACAATATTATCCTGATCTAGAGGGTTTATTTAGTTGTCTAGTTGAACATATTTAACACCCTTTTAAAAAAATACAGCAATAATACCGAAAACCATGATAATTTTGGTCACAATAACCATAAAGGTAAATTGTCACACTGTGACAACCCTAATGGTGAGGAAGTTGAACCAGGTTGAAATATAGGCGAGTATGGATTTGATCAGTGATCTGTAAACAAGGGTTAAAATGTCTTTGCCGACGTTTAAAGCTCTTAGTTTTCTGAGCAGGTGGAGATGCTGTTGTGCTTTTTTGTAGGAAGAGCTGACATTTTCAGAGAAGGATAGGCAGGTGTCGATCTCTATCTCCAGATACTCTGTACCTGCTCCACTAGCTGACCGTTGATGCTGAGTGACTGGAACAGGATCCCTTGTTTCTTTCCTCTCAGGTCACAGCACAGCTCCTTGGTTTTGGAAATATTCAGCTACAGTGAATTGTCAGCAAATATTTGGACCAGCGTGTGGACTTCCTCTTGATATTTTATCAAGGATGGGGAGTCAGTAAGGTGGGCCTATTTGAACAGTGGCATTCCATCTCTACTATAGGTGATACTGGTAGTATATACAGAGAACAAGAAGGGAGAAAGCACACAGCCATGAGGAAGCCCTGTCTTTGAAATCAGTGAGCTAGATTTAAAACCATTTAAGAAGACGTGCTGTGGTCTGTCCTTTAAAAAGCCCTTTATCCATAAAATCAGTGCAGGGGAGACATGAAATTCAGACAGGTGGCGCAGCAGCGTGTTAGTATTTACATAAATAAAATCCTGGTATGGGGGGTGCAGAGTCCAGTTGTTTGGTGACTTCATTTAAAAGCATCAGTGTTGCATCCTCAGTACTGCATTTTGTTTTGTAAGCAAATTGTAAACGGTCAAGTCTGTCAGATAGCCCACACAACAACAGATTTAGACAGGACCGATGTCAGGGCTACTGGTCTCTAGTCTGTCAGATCCTTTGGTCCGGTCTTTTTAGGGATTGGAATAATCCTTCCACTTGTTGGGAACAATCCAGTTATCCAGAAGGTGCTGAAACAACCTGGTGAACACCCCACTTAGTTGAGTGGGACATTCCTGAAGTACTCTGCCTCTGATCCTGTCAGGACCTGCAGCTTTGTTTGGGCTCAATCTTCTTAAGATGGAAGTGATAGCTGCTCATCAATAATGGGTGCTTGAACTAGGGCTGTCGCGGTTGAGGAATTCCCCCTGCGGTGAGTCAGGGTGGCTCAATATTGCGGTGTGCAATTTTATTGCAGCACTTTATTTATTTAGCACATTTCTTTGTAAATTACTAAAATAAAATAAAAATAAAAAAGCGCTCGTTTTGTTAAAATCAAGTTTATAAAATAAGATTAACCTGGCGTGGGGGGGCACTATCATGTCACTTTCACACACAAATAACGGTGATTTATAGCTCTGTCATGTCCTTGTTACGCGCAAGGAAAACCAGCATGTTAACCTGATGCGGTTTCAGACAGGATCTGAGAGGGGTGACAACATTTCCAGCGACACTGAAAACCCTCTCTGAAGGTGCGCTCGTTGCGCAAATATACATGTACTTGCATGCGACTCTGGACAGCAAAGGGAATCGCTCTTGGTTGTTACACCACCGTGTCAGGGGATCAGGGTCGTGTTAACCGGAATTTTCCGGTATTTAACCGTTTTTTTTTTTTTTTTTACTCTGACGGAAAGATCTGAAAGGCGCCGGTCATTCTGACAGGTTTGCGCGCACGCCATCAGACCGTCATAGGCAATCACTGAATTGTCCCCACTAATAATTCGAACCAAGGATGCAGAACTAGCGCTGCATCTCCACCAACCAATACCTGCAGCCCAGACTGAGGTTCTGCTGAGCGCAGACCTGTGATCCCGACGTCCTGCGCTCTGCAGCAGAAGAACACTGGTCCTCCAGAGCGCATCAGGTGTCAGACCTGATCCGCTCAAACGCCCCTTTGCAATCCGGTGCTCAGCACGCGATCAGATATGGATTAACTACACTTCCTGTTGTAATGTGCACTGCTCTCAGAGTAGCGTTTATAAGCTGTGGAGGCTTGTTGACACGCAAAATCTGCTCCACGAGCCGAGCGCACACATAGAACTGGACCTCAAACACTCACTCACGAGGAGGTCCGCATTAAACATCAGCACCAGGTTTTCCCCGAGTATCTCAATGAAAAATATGTGAACCCCTCACCTCTCTCATGATCTCATAATGAACGTTAATATTATACTGTAATCAGAGTCCCGCAGAGTGCACAGAGCTGCACCTGCTGCAGCACTCGACTCCAAACAGAGTTTTTAGAAATGTCTATAAGATGACTGACTGATCGACTAATTTAAAGTCTAATCCTATGGATTTATCTGCTAAATGGGCCCAGTGTTAGAGTAATAATGCTACTGAAAATGTAATTATTATAATTTTTAAAATTAATATGTGACCGATAAAAATAGATTATGACCGGATTTTTTTAACCCTGTCAGTCAAAATGACGGAAAACTAAAAAGTCTAGCACGACCTCTGCAGGGGATTTTCATTAGGGTCGATGGGTTCCTCCTTCAGGTAGCGACTGAGCTCCAGCTCGGCTCTAACTCTTTTTGGGACAGATGCAGAAGACGTGCTTGTCCGTGACTTCAGCAGGTCTCCGAGTGTTTTTTTTTTTTGCCGCTGGAGGCAGCACCGTCTCCGCCAAGGATTCTGGCTGGGCTGCAGCTGACGCACTGGCACTGCTCCCTCCATCTTCCATGTGTACGATGTCCTCGATCAGCTTTACCTCATCATCATCATCAGTATTGTCAGGTGCAGTAATTGCAGTGGCCCGTCATGCAGCGCGGTAGGTTTCTTAATATCGCGATATTTCATTTGTGCGGTTACCGTGACAGCCCTAGCTTGAACAGTGGAGTGCGGGCTTTCCAGAGACCATGTGTTTATATCCTTGTAAGTCAACAAAACCAAAACTAGCAGTGCAACGAATAAAAAAACTCACGGTTCGAATCATATCACGTATTTGAGTCATGGATCGGATCATTTTACATATCAGCAAAAAGAAAAAGAACAGACAACTTTGCGCTCTCTCTATTCTGTAGAACACTGTGCAACATTTTTCTGCTCAATGCTAATTAAATACAAACATCTAATTCAAGATGTCAATCCAATGCTTAAATAAAAATTTGAATAATATAAAAACAAATTAAAGGGAGGATAGACTTCTATGCACCTCTCACGGTCCGACAGAGCAATAACTCGGTTTCTGTCAGACAATCTGCTCACTGCGGTCAGAGGTGCAGCAGGAACAGGTGAGGGGGGGCGTAATGATGGAGATGCTGCCCTGTGCCTCCTGATGGAACACCGGTTATAATATTAACGTTTATTAGCTTGTATTAAAGTCTAACATATATCGTAGACAGAAATGGATGAGTCTGGTTTCTCCATCAGAGAGGAGGATGATCCAGTTGACAGAGAGAGGGATGGAGGATTCAGTCGCTCCAAGAAACAAAGAATGGATCAGATATCAATCAGTGACCCTTTGTTCTAGTCAACTAAAATGACCAAGTCCGATAGAATAACCTGAAGCGTGATGACAAAACAAACACCTTTCTCAGAAGGGAATTATCAGCAAATTCAGAGAGCACGAGCACAGGATGTTGGTAACAATTTAGCAATGAGTGAACACTGCGTGTAAAATCTGCGGACCATGTGCGTTCCGAACTGTAGAGAGAGATCTGTACAGATCACGGATCGATGATGACCCATTGCCGCCTAACCAAAACCATATTAACTTTTTGACCAATATCAAATTATTCCCTGAACCATTTGAGGTTTAGTGATGTCACTTACCTTGTCATGAGGATGTTGACAAAGCCTTTATCAGTGTGCAGCTTGGGTGAGATGTTGTCTTTAATCCACTTGTAGATGGACTGTGGAGAGGGGTCTGCCTTTATCTGTTTCAGCAGTTCCTTTTCTAGCTTCAGCAGCGGGAACAAGAAGTTCAGACCCTTCCCTTCCAGAATTTCCAGCATGCGATCCTTGTTCTGATCAATTTCTGCCGAAAAAAACATTTTTTAAAAAATCAGATTTTACCCTCGTGTGTTCCAGTGAACTGACCACTGTCAGCTTGTTGCTCATTTTATTTTTATTATATTCTGACTATGTGATGGGCCTGCAGCTTTGGGGCCACATGTGCCGTTTTGTTAGCCTAGTGAACTAGATTGTCAGATCTGCTCTGCAGACTTTGGTCTAGCCACGCTCCATTGGAACCTCAGCAGCCCACTGCCTGCCTAGGGACTGTAGATGAAAATAAGCAACTATGCTATAATCTGGCACATTTACAGTCAGTACTTGATTGTTCATCAATGTGCACTGTCCTGAATAAATAAATATGAAATAAATATGATTGGTCTGGTCAGTCTCGTACCGGGCCAATCACAGCGCTCTTAATTGTTTGGTGGGAAGGATTAGCCGATGACTGCAGAGCTCCAGCTCTTAATTTAAACATGGCGGCAGCTTGGTCAGCGCGTTCGTTTGAAATGGCTTTGTCATCAACTTTGGACGATTTAGATTTGGGCTTTTTAAGATGTGAACAGATAGAGACATTTAAGTCTTTTATTTTGAAAGAGGATTTATTGGTCGCTTTGCCGACAGTAAAAGTAAAAGTTTAATCTACCAGCTGGTTCCGGTTGTTGCTAAATGGCTCTGATTAGTCCTAGCGCTATCTAATAGCACGTGAAGACAGTTTGATTGACAACCGTTGATCCCACCCCTATGAATGAGTCGTTTCAGTGAATCGTGGCCAGACTATATGTCTACATATACAGTCTGGCTTGCCAGGTTAGCGTTTTGTAGCTTTGACTAAAAATACCATGACAAATAAAGCTATTCGTACTACCACAACATTAAAGGTTAGTTTTAGCCATTTTCATTTCAACTTTATATAAATATTAGTAGTGTTGTCATGGTACCAAAATTTCAGTATTCGGTACCGATACCAGTAAAAATCCACGGTTCTCGGTACCAATTTCAGTACCAAAGCAAAACAAAAACATGAATTGAAGTCATGTAAATCAGAGGTCAAGCTACACTTTGTTTTATGCCAATTGACTGACGATAAAAAAAAAATCCGATCATAATCTATTTTTACCCGTTACTTATTGATTTGGAAATTATAATAATGAAATTTTCAGCAGCATTATTTCATTCCTTTCAAAAAATATTGTAATTGTTCCTTGACGTTTCATCCTCCACTGCAGTTTGGAGAACTTGAGTGTTTAATTAAGCTGCAGAAGATCACGTGGTTCTGATGGTTCAGTTCAGTTGATCTGCACACCAGGGCCAGTTCAGATCATAAATCCAGACTGATCTAGAGAATAAACCAGCTGATCACCAGGTGTTCATCTGGAGAACTCTAATAACTCTCCCCGTCTGAGGAGCGCAGCACAATGAGTGCATCCATTACGCACGAGTGCCTCTGACGGCAGCATTCATATGTCTCAGTTCAGATCATAAATCCAGACTGTTCTACACCAGTGGTTCTCAAACTTTTCCCAAGGGACCCCTATTTTACCTGTCAATTTTTCCAGGATGTCTGACATAAGCCGATGACACCAATTCTGCTTTTAACTTACAGTGTGTAGGTTTAACTTTTCTGTGAAGATTTTATTGTCTTTTGTTTGAACATGAGGCTGAAGAATCCTGACACTTCTACAGTTCAGACAGAGGCTGGGTTTGTAAGGACAGCTGAACTTGACTCCCTCTGATCCACTGTTTGAATCAGCTGTTAGCTGTGTGTAACAAGAAATATTAAAACCTGTTAAAAATGACCTAAAAAACCAATCAGACCTGAGTCACAAACCCAAAAACCAGGAGAGCAGATGAGCTCTGAGCTCATTTTAACAGCTTGGTTTTTCAATATGAGCAGAATGACACTGATAGGTAAATAAACTAATATTAGTCAAAGCATTTAAAGACCTGTGAACAAGTTACTAAAGTTTAGTCACAAAACTAGAAGAACAGTGTTAAATCAAAACATTAGATCAGTTTCTGATCAAGTTTAACTTCAGGCTTCAGGATGGAAATCAACCTCTGATGTTAAATAAAGTTACCAATAAGAAATGTGTCTAATTAAACTATTTTAACATTAAAACACATTGATCTGTCAGAACTTCAGCAGAGGTTTGTCTCCCTTTAACCGTTTTCAAAGTCTCACCATGTTTTAATAATAATTACCGTATTTGCCCGCATATAAGACGAGGTTTTTTTCATTGAAAATAATTTGAAAAGGGGGGGGGGGGGGGGGGGGGGGGGGGGGGGGGGGGGGGGGGGGGGGGGGGGGGGGGGGGGGGGGGGGGAGGGGGGGGGGGGGGGGGGGGGGGGGGGGGGGTCGTCTTATCGCGCCCTAGTTTTTCCGGCGGAGGGCGCAGGCTTTTTGGTCAAAGCGGCAGGAAGCAGCTCAGACCGCGAGCGATTCCAGAGGTCCGGGCCTGGCCTAGTTCAAAGTTACAGGTTTACTAGTACTGAGGATTAAAATGTCCAGACCCAGCAGGTGCTTTCAGCAGCAGACTGTACAGGTGAGGGCTCGCGTCGCTCGCTCGATTCACACACGCATTCTCCCTCAGAACCTCATCCGTCTCACCGTTCTTTATATGCACCCGACACACACACCTACACACTCCCTCACACATACAGCGGGTTTGTGTGTGTGTCTGCGCAATAATTGCGCAACAGCGGGTTTGTGTGTGCGCGCGATCATGGCGCAACAGCATGTTTGTGTGTGCGCGCGATCATGGCGCAACAGAGGGTTTGTGTGTGTGTACAATCATGGCACAAAAGCGGGTTTGTGTGTGTGCGTCTGTGCAATAATTGCGTAACAGCGGGTTTGTGTGTGCGCGCGATCATGGCGCAACAGTGGGTTTGGGTTTGTGTGTGTGTACGATCATGGCGCAAAAGCGGGTTTGTGTGTGTGTGTCTGCACAATCATGGCGCAAAAGCGGGTTTGTGTGTGTGTGCGCGATCATGGCACAGCAGCCGGTTTGTGTGTCTGTTCGTTCATGGTGCAGCTGTGTGTGTGTGTGTCTGCATTTTGCCGCAGCAGCGTGTGTGTGTAAACAAGCTTCCCCTACATGAAAACTCCATCTCAGCTCCACAACTGGATGTGAAGTTCATCAGTGTCTGATGATCGTGATGCGGCACAATCTGACCGTGAAAGCTCCTGTCAGCAAAGGTGCGTTCGGGCAGAGAGATCAGTACAGAGGACTGGTGGACTAGTTGTGTGCACCACTGTTAATAAGCAAATATTACAGCAGTCTGGAATTATTAGTAGCATTAGTTACATTATTTTCTCAAAATTTCAATAAAAATTGTTTCTTTAAAAAGTGAATTTAGTCTTTTTTTTCCTGAAGATTAGTCTTATAATCAGGGTCGTCCTATATTCGGGCAAATACGGTAGTTCATTTTATTATCCTCATGCAGGGCTCTGCATCAGTTAGTAAAACTACTTTGGGGTGTTTAAACATTAGTATTTATTGTGAGTCTCTGAAAACAACTAAAGTTAAAAGAAGACTAACTTCTGATAAAGTCATTGACTACCACAGCTCTTGTCAGTTATACTGAGAAACAGTTGAGTGACGCGCGCTCCCGTGGTGACTATTATGACGACAGATGTGAGCCCAGCTGTTACTCACGGTCGGTCGGTCAGGTGATCAGAAAACGGTTCCCTTCATCCTTCAGCCAAACCAGCTCACCAGGAAACGCTCAGAGAGTCAGTCCATGCCAGGCTGACACAGAGCGCGGCCGTCGGCCAGTTTTCAGCGTGAACTCTACCGCGCTGCGCGGCTGGTTCGGCCGCGCCCCTCTGTGGCAAGCCATTCGGAGCAAAGATCGCCCCCTTTTGGACACGTTACGGTATTTGACGGCGTTTAAAACGCCGTTCTGTATGGCAAGCCATTCGGAGCAAAGATCGCCCCCTTTTGGACACGTTACGGTATTTGACGGCGTTTAAAACGCCGTTCTGAAACTCAAAACGGCGAAAAAAAAACGGCGTAAATTCATCCAGAACGCCGCATTTTCCGCCATTCTCAGGTTTCCTTCAGAGCGCCGTAAAAAACGATGTTTTCCTAGTCAGTGAACGCCGCATTTACCGCCGTAATGATAGCCTCGTGACGCGTCCTCAGAGCGGCGCTTTTGGACAGAACAAAACGGCGCTTTTTACGGCGTTCTGTGACTTTGCCTACGGCGCAAAATACGCCGTTTTGAGTTTGGGTATCAGGCCACTCCCAAAGGTTTTCTCTGCCACTCATTTTAAACTGCGATCGCCCAATCCAAGACAAGAAAATACAGGCAGCATTAGTTAATCCCAGATGCTACTTCCTGATTTCCTTCCAGTCATACTTTCTACTTTAATTCACCCAATTAACCTATTCTGTAGTACTTATCGATGCATATTATGTCTGAATGTATGAATTATTTATTAATGCATTTTTGATTTTTTTAATGCATTTTTTTAAAACTAGGACACAGTGAGCTTTCTGAAACACAAATGGATCTAGAGGCTTGCTCTTGTGAGACACGATTTTACTGTATAATGCTACTAGCCTCTGTATTAATAAAATTAAGACATTGACACAATCTTTTCCTTTTATTATTATTTTTAAAAAGCAAGACATGGACCGACGACACGTTTGTAATCAGTTTTAGCAGTAGCACTTATTTGCCACTAGGTGTCACCCACATGTACACAAAAGGCTAAGGAGGTATTGTTTATTTGCTATGATGACTGGGAAATTGAACTTCATCAAGTCAATTTTATGATTTTATGTAAATTAATAAACTAATTGAGCTAATGTAGGAATAGGAACTTGTTAGGGTGGCATGTTCTTTATATTTGATATTTTTTCATGATCATAAACCCTTCTAAAATTGCAGAACCATCAATCACAAATTTACTATTTACAACCTCCCCAAAATATAACAGGTCACAAATAATGGATATCCCCTTCTCTCTGCTGGGACCACTTACAGGCTCAAACTGAACTAATTTCATAATGGTGACAGTCTTGCTAAGGGAAAAACAGTTTGGTTCATTTGTGTTCAGTGGATAAAAATGTTTATTAACTTTGCTCCAATTCACCTTCACTAAACTGAAGATGTTATAAAGGCAGCCTCAGTAGACATTTTAAAAAACTACTTTACATATGTATTGTAAAAATTGATTTCAATTGGTTCATTGTGTTTTTGTCTGTTTTAATCAGTTCTTGTGTTTGCAATTCCTAATTTAATCCAATCTAATTCCTATATATTTTTAAAGTACCTTCCATCAAGTGAGGTGAATGAACTTTAAACTTCCACCCTAATAATTTCCCAAGAGCTTATGTGGGACTGCATGACTTTTAAACTATATTTATCAAAATCCCAAATTCTATGGCCATTGGCCTGAAAACTTACCAGCAATGTACACAAGTGTGAGTAATTTAAAACCTTTACTTTTCACCTTTTCATTCAGACCAATTTTTATCAAAGCTTTTTACTTCCTTTATGCTTTTAGTGCTAAGCAGAAAAGTAACAGAAATAAACTTTATCTGCTGGGACTTAATGTATACAGTAGAGGCCAATATCAACATTTCAAAAACAGTACTATAACCATCAAGTATGTCTAGTCTTTTAATAGATAAATACACACTGACAATTTTTTTAATACAAAAGGTAACATTTATAAAGAGAAGTCTGTAAGGATGTGTGCTGACTGGAACATCAGATCAACAAAGACATAATTAGTAACTACTCTTACAAACATATATGACTATTAATGACACAAATAGTCATTCCTTAACTGAGCTGAAACAGAAATAAGTTGATTGTTTATTTTTTTATCTACTCTGAGATGCAGCACTTAAAGATAGGAATGTCAATACTTTAAGAACAACAGCTGCCAAAATGATCACAACAGTTCAACTTTAATATTTGAACAGAAACAAGAACAACCTTTAAAGCAACTCTTCATAGATCGGCATGTTTTTCATCAGCAATTCAACTCAAATGTTTCATGGTTCCTTGTAGTTTAGTATTATCAGATGACAGCTGTCTCACCTCGGGGTTGCTGTTTATCAGAACAAGGCCATTTAGCATTGAGACAACCTGGATCTCAGGTTGGTTTGAATCAGCTTCCATCAGGAGGAGCTCCTCTCTGCAGCAGCAACTGTCACTGATATTGTGGCAGCAATCCTCAGGGCCACTCGCATGTTAGGGTCAACTTCCTTCAGTTTCTCTCCTCTTCATCTTTTCTTTGTGGAAATTCAAAGTCTCATGTTATCTGATAGGGCCCTCTGTGGAATAACTCCACCTCCATCTTACCAGACAGTGATGGTCAGTTAGCAGGTCTAAAGGTGACTTGAGAGACTCGTCATGAACTTCAGGATGTGTTGACAGGGTGTCGGTGTCCTCAGTGCAGGCTGTGCTCGTCCCTTCACCTGCAAGCAAATCAAACACAAATATGAATCCTTCAGTAAGGTCACACAATGATTTACAAATGACATCAGGTAATAAACACTTAAAGAATGAACAATAGTAGTATTGTTCAGTAATAGGACTTCAGCTGTAACTAATATTACAGAAGTATTATTCTGTACTATTATTCTGGTTGACGTTCTCACCTCCATCTTCAACCTCTCCCTCAGTCAATGCTCTGTCCCCACCTGTTACAAGACCACTACTGTCATCCCCTCCCCAAGAAAAACCCTCCATCCTGCCTGAATGACTTCTACCAGGCCAGTAGCACTCACTTCAATGATCATGAAGCACTTCAAGAGACTGGTACTGTCCCACATTCAGAGCAGCATACCGGTCACTACAGACCCCCTGCAGTATGCCTACAGGCACAACAGGTCCACCTCCGACGCCATTGCCGCCACCCTTCACATCTCCCTCTCCCATCTGGAAAATAAAGACTCCTACGTCAGGACACTCTTCATCGACTACAGTTCTGCCTTCAACACAGTCATCCCCCTCAAACTCACCCACAAGCTGTTAGCACTCGGACTTCACCCCTCCCTCTGTGACCGGCTCTTGGACTTCTTGACAGACAGGCCCTGGTCTGTCAGGATTGGAAACAGGACCTCAGCCAGCGTCATCACTAACATTGGTACACCCCAGGGCTGCGTTCTTAGCCCTATGCTCTACACCCTGTTTACCCACGATTGTGTCGCATCCCACCCTGACAACATCATCCTCAAATTTGCTGATGAAACCACTGTGATTGGACGTATCAGTGGTGGGGACGAAACAGCCTACAGGAGGGCGGTGGACAGGCTGGTGACATGGTGTGAGGACAACAACCTCACTCTCAACACGGACAAGACAAAGGAAATGATAGTGGACATGAGTAAGGAGAGGAGACCTCATCAGCCACTGCTTATCCAGGACTCTGAGGTGGAGCGGGTGAGCAGCTTCAAGTACCTAGGGGTCCACATCAGTGACGACCTCACCTGGACTTCCAACACCACACAGGTGGTGAAGAAGGCTCAGTACTACCTGAGGAGGCTGAGGATAGTTGTCATGTCATCAAGGATCCTCAGCAACTTCTACAGATGTGTTATCGAGTCCATTCTGACTTCCTGCATCACTGTGTGGCTCTACTGTGGAGATCGCAAATGCCTGCAGAGAATGGTAAAGACTGCATCTAAGATCATCAGGACACCACAACCCTCTCTGCAGAGCCTCTACCACTAGGGAGTCTACAGAAGAGCTGCCTCCATCATCAAAGATCCCACACACCCCCAGCATGGACTGTTCTCACTCCTACCCTCAGGCCAGAGGTGTAAAAGTATGAAATGCAGGACTACTAGATTTAAAACACTTTATTTCCTACTGTCATCAGACTCTTAAACAGCTAAGCTGCGAGTCCCCCCAGGACACTGCACCTTCAGACTCTTAAATTACTGAACTCCCCTCATGGACACTTTGTCTCATCATTGTACCATAACTCAGAACTTTTCTACTAGTTTTATCAACAATTATCATCAGCACATGCTGTAACTGTACCTACTTTACTTGAATCTATTTGCACAATCTTAATCATCATCATCTTTAATGCTGACTGTTGTACAAACAGCAATGTAGTACACTACTGCATAATTATGTGAAGTGTTCATTCTTGTAAAGCATAACTTCTTATCTCTATTATATCTTTAGAAATCTTGAACTCTAGTTTTTCATATTTTATCTTCCTTTTATATATTTTTTATGCTTATATGTACAGTAGATATTTTGTTTTTTGACATCTAGTATGGCGGCAAAGTAAGAATTTAATTGTGCAGGGAAACGTGTTTCTTTACTGCGCATATGATAAATCTTTGAATCTTGATTCTAGAACTCACCTGCTTCAGGCTGACTGTCAGGGGTGGGGGTGTGGTCATGTGCTGCTGCATGATGACTGACTTGTAGCTGTATTCAAGCATAAAGTTCATACAAACTGTCACAACTCTGCATTTGGCTGGTTATAATAATAATAATAATAATAATAATAATAATAATAATAATAATAATAATAACTTTATTTATATAGCACCTTTCTCAGGTCAAAAACCACAACGTGCTTCACAATAAAACTATGATTAAAAACACAAAGGATAAAAACAAAGATAAAAACACGATAACAACGTGATAAAACCAAACACATAAATCATTGTGTAACATAAAATCAGTTCAAAGCCAGCCTGAATTAATGAGTCTTCAACTGTTTCTTAAAAGAATCAACAGAATCTAGGCAACGCAGAGGAGGAGGTAAAGCGTTCCATAATCTTGGAGCCACCACTTTAAAAGATTTATCTCCCCTGGACTTAAAATGTGATCTAGGAACCTCAGTTCCTAGACCACAACTTCAGTTTTTAAAAGACAGATTTAAAGTTGTTTTTTTTAAATGTCCACTGAGGCTGCAGACTTCAAAGTTGTTGTTGGAACACCCTTCCATAAACGAGAGGTGTTACCTTTTTTTTTTTTTTAACCTTAGTTAGTTAGTTTTTAGTTTAAAAATATTACATGGCACATTTTATAATGAAAAGATTAACAGTAGAAAATCATAAACTGAGCAAAGATTGTACAAAACACTATAATCTATAGCAACACAGCAAATATATAAAAGAAAACAAAAATAAAAGTAGAAAAAATAACATCACAGTGTTAGAGCAGAGCTCGTTATCATTTATAAGAGGACTTCTAAATTCTTAAATCAAATTGTCAATATACTGATGTAAGGATTGTTTTTTTTTTAATTGTTGCAATGGCTCAACAATTCCTTAAATAAATTTATT
>SSNR01000419.1:25373-56502 GCA_006937965.1 Callopanchax toddi | reverse complement strand
AGGTAAAGCGTTCCATAATCTTGGAGCCACCACTTTAAAAGATTTATCTCCCCTGGACTTAAAATGTGATCTAGGAACCTCAGTTCCTAGACCACAACTTCAGTTTTTAAAAGACAGATTTAAAGTTGTTTTTTTTAAATGTCCACTGAGGCTGCAGACTTCAAAGTTGTTGTTGGAACACCCTTCCATAAACGAGAGGCGTTACCTTTTTTTTTTTTTAACCTTAGTTAGTTAGTTTTTAGTTTAAAAATATTACATGGCACATTTTATAATGAAAAGATTAACAGTAGAAAATCATAAACTGAGCAAAGATTGTACAAAACACTATAACCTATAGCAACACAGCAAATGTATAAAAGAAAACAAAAATAAAAGTAGAAAAAATAACGTCACAGTGTTAGAGCAGAGCTCGTTATCATTTATAAGAGGACTTCAAAATTCTTAAATCAAATTGTCAATATACTGATGTAAGGATTGGGTTTTTTTTATGGTTGCAATGGCTCAACAATTCCTTAAATAAATTTATTTCATTTAAAAAAGTTAGGGCTAGTGCCAAAGGGATGATCATAGTTAAAATTTCACATTTTTTCACATTCAAATGTAAGCCAGAGGCTTCAGAAAACTTTGAACGTAGCTGCTAACTAGCTTAGCCACTGAGCTAAACGAAGCATCACACAAAACATTACTTTAAAAGACAACATAAATGTACTTACATTTATATTGTGATTTCTTCTCCTGTTCATCCTCGCCCTCCTCCTGTTCTCTAGACACTGCACATCTGACAGTTTTGAACGTCTTTTCAGGGTTCCTGTTTTGCAGGAAGTAGCATCTGGGATTAACTAATGCTGCCTGTATTTTCTCGTCTTGGATTGGGCGATCGCAGTTTAAAATGAGTGCCAGAGAAAACCTTTGGGAGTGGCCTCCTTACCCAAACTTAAAACGGCGTATTTTGCGCCGTCGGCAAAGTCACAGAACGCCATAAAAAGCGCCGTTTTGTTCTGTCCAAAAGCGCCGCTCTGAACGCCGCTCTGAGGACGTGTCACGAGGCTGTCATTACGGCGGTAAATGCGGCGTTCACTGACTAGGAAAACGTCGTTTTTTACGGCGCTCTGAAGGACACATGAGAACGGCGGAAAATGCGGCGTTCTGGATGAATTTACGCCGTTTTTTTCGCCGTTTTGAGTTTCAGAACGGCGTTTTAGACGCCGTCAAATACCCTAACGTGTCCAAAAGGTGGCGATCTTTGATCCGAATGGCTTGCCATACAAACCGGCGTGAAAAGCGGCGTTCAGTGTCCGGAGAAAACGCGTTTATTTAGCCGTACGGCGTTTATACGGCGTTTCAGGGCAAATTTCCGCCGGTTTTTACGTCGTCCAGACACATAAATCTACGTTTTTTCCGCCATTCCTTACCCAGACGGGTTGGAAAAGTGGCGTACTGAGGCGGTTTTGGCTCTAACCCTAACCCTAACCCTATGTGAATAGGCTGCAGAGCGCGTCCTGTGAACCCCTAGACCGCGGCGATTCTGTGGCGCAACGCATCTGTCTGTCTGTTTTCTCCCTACTTTCTTTTCTCTCTTCTTGTTGAAAAATAGAATCAGTTCAGTTAAACTTCACTAAATCCTTAAAGGATTTGGTCATTAATAGAAAATAAATGCAAAGCTAAGAAAAGCTTTTCATTTTCTATAATAAAACTGTGTTTAACTCAGTGATAATAGTGTTTCATATAGATTGTTTACAGATGCACACACCTGTCTGTCTCCTCTCTCCTCTCCTCTCCTCGTGTCAGTCTGTTCTTTATTTCAGGGAGGTTTCAGGGTAGGGATCCATGTCTTTTTGCTCCGAGCCACACACCAAGCCCCCAGCTGTTCTTCTTTTACTGTTTCCACAGCAGGCACGCGATTTTCTAACAGGGCATCTGAGCGCTGCATTTACAGTGATATGAACGGCAGCGTTTTAAGTTTCATTTTCGCTTTAGGAGCGACGTTTTCACTCGCGTGCCCAAATGCAAATAATGACATAATCAGGTCATGCGGGTTCGCGAGATCGAACTTATCTCAACGAGAAATATCGTGGCGTTTTAATATCGTGAGATCTCGTGCCACGAGATCTCGTTACACCCCTACTAAGCACTTAACATGGGGTCACATGGTGATGCTTGTTGTCAGGGGGGCACTGGCCCCCCTCTAGATCCACCCCTGCCTTCTCCTTTTGGCCCCAATATGACATCCTTCAAGCCTTTGAGATGAAGGTGGCCAAGAAACTTTGTTTCCCACAGTTCGTATTTTTCTTCATTTCTTTCAAATACCAGTCTTGACCAGCGGGTACTGGCTTCTGCTGCTTTCCGACTCATGGCGTCCGACACACGTCATAGCTTGGCTCGACTCACCAGACTTGCTGTTGGTCGGCTTCATACTCTCCATACATCCACACACTCACACTCACACACACTGGACGCTGTCCTCGCTGTCCTGTTGCTCGGTGCTCTGTCACTCTGGGTCGGTCCAGAACCCTGGTTCGCCTGGGCCCATAATCTGTTAGCAGAGTTTGGAGACCCTGTGCTTCAAGAGAGAAATAAGTAATAACTCACCATAAAAAACTGGATTTTCACTGGAGCTTCTGCTGAGACCTGTCACACAACGGATGTTGGCTTTTCGGCAGAGTCTGTCACAGAATGCTCTCCTTTACAGTTTTTCCTCAATTGCTTACACACATTTTCTGAAATCATGCCTCATGTTCTCAGAACTCTACACACAAATCCAAAATAACACATACAATTGGCAAAATCCCTCAATTGTCCTGCAAAACTAAACTTCACATTCAAAACAATGTGATTTCTGCTCAAAATGTGTTTTTGTTGTCAAAAGTCACACACAAACGGTCAAATGAATAAACATTTATAAGAACCAGCTGAACACTGATGGTCTCAATGTAAAACGCTGTGATCATCATAGTGTGATGAATAGAAAACACTTCTTCACCATTCATCAGAATGACTTCAGCCTTGTTTGGTTCAGTGTTACACCTCCTACAGTCAGTATATACATAGAATGTGATTGTGTCAAATATTTGAGAATAATGTTTTTACACTCAAAACACACAAATACACGGTAACATTTACAGTCATTTTATTTTTCCCGCAAAAACATTGTACACAATGTATATCCCATTCCCAACCAACACAATTCAATAAGTTTATTTCACTCAACAACATTCAATATACAAACGTCAAATCAAAATACAAATCATTTGAGTGAAAAAGGTGGAGGAAGAAGAAAAACCTTATATGACCGACCCCCTTCAACTGAATACAAAATATATTACAAAATGGCCTTAAGAAATGACTGTATACAGTTACAGTAAAAGAAAACTATGCTGCCTCCTCTCTTCTGTTGTGGTTTTCTGTGGCGTTGTTTTCTAGCATGTTGATGATTTCCTGTTCAGGAGACAGAACACGTTCCCCCCACCTCGTGTTACTGTAGTCATCTGTCAGTTCTGACAAACTAATAGTAAAATACTGTGAATACAAAGTAGGTATACATTTGCTAAATACTTGAAACATACTTTACAGTATTTTTACTGTCCTACAAAACAGTCCACAGGCAATTCAGTACTACTGTACTCACTGAGTACTGTATTGATATGCAGTACTGCAAGTTTCTAGTGAGAGAAGATTTCTTACCTATTTTGGAATGATGGATACTACAGTGTTCCTGCTCAGATTTTCCCAGCCTCCCTCACTGTTAGACCATGGTTGACCTCACTGTCAACTAAAGTCTATCAGATCTCATCAGAGATTACGGTCCTTGGACTTCTTCATCCTCGTCCTCCTCCTCTTCCTCTCACTCCTCTGGCTCTGCCTCTATTTCCAATGTTGGCATCCATTGCTCCAAATAAGAAGAACTCACCTTTTGACCTTTTATGCTAAAGCTCTGATTTGCTAAGTGTAAAACTGTGTGACAGGTGTTTGCCCTTGTGATGAGTCAGTGTGCATATTTGAATGGCAGTGTGTTCCTTGTGAAAACAAGATATTTTCTGCATGAAAATTGTGCCAAAAGCATGAGAATTGTGTGTTTTGAAAAAAGTGTGTTTTAGAACTGAAATCTGAATGTAAAGCAGGAATTTAGCTTGTAGTTTAGCAGAAATGGTTCAGGGAGTTGGGGAATGTTGTGGTAATTGTGTCTCAAGTACCAGAAAATGTGTGTAAACAATTGAGAAAAACTGTAATTGGCTGTTTCAAAAGGTCAAGGTGCAACATACATGGCTTCTATTGGTTAGGCAGTTATGACATGTACATTGCTTCCTTTTCTGTCTTACCAAAATTAAAGCATATATATATACACATATACACAATTAAAACGTAACATCAGAGCATATGTTAAATACACTTAACAACTACGGTTTAAGAGCTGAGTGAGAATAAAACCAGGTGGAGAGCCACATGACTTTATGTTCCCACCTCAGCCTGATGCATCAACCTAATCAGTAAAAACAACAATCTAACTCAGATCTTAGAAAAACCCAATTTTTAACTCTAAAATCCTTCATCTCATTCAGTAACGCCATAAATAAAAGTCTGGAATGAAGCTATTTCAATTTAATGGTATTTTCACAATGTGGCAGCTTCATTCCACACACACAGATTTGTGTGTGTGTGTGTGTGTGTGTGTGTGTGTGTGTGCGTGCGTGCGTGCGTGCGTGCGTGTGTGTGCGTGCGTGCGTGCGTGCGTGTGTCTGTGTGTGTGTGTGTGTGTGTAATAGCCACCTGCATCACAGAGATGGATGAGAGGACCTAATTGAAGCCATGTGTGGACTCGAGGAATGCTCTAGTCTCTACTGGTGATTAAAGAAAAGAGAGAAAGAAGGAGGCACAGTTAAATGTTTTTTTTAATAAACTTAAGGGAAAAAAAAGAGATATAAGCCAAACATGAAGCTAGAAAACCAAACATTTACATCATGAAACACTTTCCCAGCCTAAAGCTGACATTCCTACAACCTTGTAAAGACGGCAGCTCGATATTAGAATCAATACTGAGCTGTTGTTCCCAGCAGGAAGCTCTAAGACAGAGAGGGAATTCTCAGTGGGTACACACCTAGTATACTGTAGGTGTGATGTTTCAAGTTTAGAACGTCCTCCTTAAAGATCTGGAATAACCAATCAAAAGCTTTTAGTTCCTGTGTACATTTTGATTTCTGGGTCTAGAAAATTCCCATTATGAAGAATTGAAACCAGTCTAGATGAGTTGATTCCAACATGGATGTTACCTTCCGAGTCTAGGTCAGAGGTGGGCATTCCTGGTCCTCAATGGATGATATCTAGCACGTTTGAGGTTTCCTTGCTTCAACAAACCTGATTTAAAGGCTGAATTAGGATGACTTGGAGCGATCCTCTAATTTGCCACCAATCTGCAGTAGCATGCAGATCTTGTCCTCTGAGTCTAGAAAGGTCCACTTATAAAGATCTGGAATAAGTTTAGAGACTAAATTCTTCTGGTACCAATCTAGTACCTGGACCTGGACTCCTCTAAGTGGAGAAAACAGGCAGCTTGCATCAGCAGTGACCCCACTAACCCAGGATTTAACCTTTCACCTTTCTGCTCTGGTCAGGCTACAGAACACTGGACACAAAACCACTAGACTAAAAAAGAGGCTGTCCAGCATGTCCACCATTGCATTCAACCCAGAATGCAGGAAAAACACCTCAACCAATCCAACTAATCTAAATGTTATCTGTGAACACAGGCTTCAGACATGGACCTGTTCCTAACTGTCTGGTTATTTATTGATCTGGTGACCTGGTCCTGACCTGGTCTTATGACCTGGTCACCATGAAGATCTGGTACCTGTAGATGGGCTGCATGGTGGTGCAGTTGTTAGCACTGTTGCCTCGTAGCAAGAAGGTTGCAGGTTCAAATCCCAGCTGTGGCCTTTCTGCATGGAGTTAGCATGTTCTCCCCATGCATGTGTGGGTTTCCTCCGGGTACTCCAGTTTCCCCCACAGATCACAACATGCCCCACAGGTTAATAATTGTACACCGCTTTGGATAAAGCATCTATGTTCTACATATGGAATTCCTAGAGTAAAAGCTCGTGATTTCAGTATAGCTGTGGAATCTATATTATAGAAAGTTCTTGTACCGGTGTATAGATGTATTTCCCAGTTTTAAGCTCTCACTTCCAATATAAATTTAGAAAATTCCCATCATAATGACCTGGAATCAGTTCAAGATCTGGAATCCCAGCGTAAGGAAGCAGAGTTGTGTTTTTAGTCAAGAAAGTTCCCATCATAAAGACCTGGGACCAGTCTGAAGTGTGAATGCCATGTTCCTGATCAGTGGATCTATTCTGTTTTAAAACTGTTCCCAGTGTTCCCAACAGTCTGAACAGTTGTTTTAAACATAACATTCCTGCTCCAGGTTTCGGTTTACCAGCCTGTAGTAAGTTGACAATTTCCAATACGCAGGCAGTAAAACAAGACAACAATAGGATGAGATAAGATTATATTTTATTGTCCCTCTCAAGAGAAACAAACATTTAGCAGAGAACACACACAGTCAGACTAAAGTATACGATGCCAGAGTACCAAGAATGTGATGGCAGAACTCACTACTCTGTCCAGGTTAATCCAGAGATCTGGAATTCTCTGTTTAGTAAAGTTTTCCTGTTTAACTGAATTAGAGAATCATGGATTAAACAGCAGCAGGATAAAGTCTGTTTCTGTTTGTCTCCTCAGAGATTTGAACTACAACAGCCTGATGGAGTTTCCTACGGCCATTCGCTCACTCAACCACCTCAAGGAGCTGTGAGTCTGAATCTCTTGGCTGATGAATGGATAAAGCAGATGAGAATTCCTGGTTTTAAAGGAATAAACATAGATTTGGCCCCATTTATGAAGCAAAACAGAGTTTAATTTTTTTTTTTAGAAATGACTTAAAGAAACTAACATCTTTTATCTCCTTTTAGTGGTTTCCATAGCAACAACATTCGATCTATTCCAGAGCATGCCTTCACTGGAAACCCATCTCTCACGTCCATGTAGGTACCCCAAACAGATCCAAGTATGACCATTACCTAAAGTTTGTATTTATTTTTTATCTCACCTCTGATTCATCTGCATCCTGTTACAGCTGGGTTCTATTTTGCTGCATCAGGTGAAAATGACTCTTTTTGTCTGACAGATTTTTTTATAACAATCCGATCCAGTCTGTCGGACGCTCAGCCTTTCAGAACCTCCCAGAGCTCCGAACACTGTGAGAAACACACGTCCGTCCGTCCGTCCGTCTGTCTGTCTGTCTGTTCATCCATCCATCCATATGTCTGTCCATCACGTCCAGCTATCCATCCATTTATCTATCCATCCATACTATTCATTCACCTATACATGTATCTATCATCCATCCATCCATTCATACATATATCCATCCATCCAGCCATCCAACCATCTATTCATACTGGTCACCTAAAGGGATCCCGGACTGTTAAAGTGCCCATGACTCCATATTTAAATCACTTTATATTAAACAGGTGTAATCTTTGATGCCTCTAGATTAGCGTTGCACCATTATAACTCAAAATACGCTGTAATTATTTCCTAACGAGCAACTCAGAGATCAGAAGAATGCGCCGCCTTCCGGTTCTGCTGGGTTTCTCCTTATTTGGCAGCCTGACACTTCTGCTGCAGTAGGGGGCAGTGTCGTCACGTGAAAGAGAAACGAAACTGAAACTTAAACACTACACGGTCTATGGGCAATGGCGGCGGTACTGCCTCGCTCCAGTTGTCGTGAACGTGCATGTGGGAGGAGAATTGACCATATAAGCAAGTCCGGATCACTATGACCTCATAGCGGGCTGGAGTGAAAAAAATGGTTTGAAACCTGGGTCTGAAATCATGAAGAGCTTTCTCACTAGCTGTACTAGGAGACACATGGACGCCGTTTTTTGCTCTTTCTGGCAGGTTTAAGGTGAGAACTCAACGTTGCAACATGATAGATAAGTCAGAAAACATGAAAAACGATGACATGGGCACTTTAAGTCAAGTTTGCCCTAAAACATTTACTTTGCTGTCATATGTGGCATAAAAACAATCCAAATATTTTCCCTTAAAGTAATATGTAAATAAAACTGATTTAGCAGGAGGCCATCATTGTTATTTACTTCCCAAAGCATTCTGGGTAGTGATGTCATATGGTTGCGCCGCTAACCTTGTTTACATAGCTAACAGTGCATTCATTACAGCACACAATGGAAACTTCTTTAGTTTAGCCTTTCCGGTTTGAACCTCAAACACAAGTGGGCAGTGAGGAAGAAAGTAGAATCAGAATCGACTTTATTGCCATTACTGTAACGTCTTACAAATTCCAGGAAAATGACTTGGTATAGATCACCCAGGCAGCCACTGGGTGGTGCCTACCGTGCAGATGACATGTGCAAAAAGAAGGAAATCTGGTTTTATCAGCGGGAAAAGGAAAAAGGAGGGGGGAAGAGAAAAACCAACAGTTCCCAGCCGTCCCCAGAGGGAAACAGAGAGAGAGAACATTCCGGATAAGTCAGGTAGGTTAACCACTTGCTATCACATGAGAGTCACGTCAAAGCGCGACGTCATCGCTTCAGCCGGGGGGGGGAGGAGGAGTTTCAGGGCAGAGAACAGAGTGGGTCCGAGCTGCCTTCACATTCCATCCCATGTTTTGGGAATCTAAGGGCATCGAATCAGTTGTTTTGGTTAAATCTTCAGGCAGCAGGTCCAAGGCTGACTTTTGTCCGCCACCTTACAGTCTGTTACACAGGCTTTTCATTAATCCAAAGTTTCGAATCATCACCTTACACATGCACCATTTTCTCCAGGTTGCATTTTAACCCCCCTAATGAGTTCATTACATGCGCCTTGACCGCGTGTCAGCTCATTCAGCGCAGAGGAGATGGAGTTTATGGTACGAGCTTGATTTTCCTGGAGGACAGAGAGTTTACCAATAGCCTCTGCCAGATCCTTGAACTTTTCCATTTGAGTGCAATGACCAATGTAGTTGCCAGCTCCAATCAGCAAGAAACTGATCATCATGAATCCAAATATATACAGATACTCCGCGTCTTCCACCGATAGCAGTGAGAGGCAAATGATGTCCCACTTTTTCCAAGCATTCATCACGTACCCCGCAGAGTGCGTCGATTTTGGATGCTGGAGTCCCAATCTCCGTTTTAAAGGTGGTGTAGATTGAGTCAATTGCGCTGAAATGTAGTGTAGTGTTATAATCCAAGCTTGGAAGGAGTGAGGAGGGTTCTCAGATAGTTTGCAAGACAAAACAAAGCAGACATAGAAGGAGCAGAGAAAAAGTGCTGCCGCCCTGACGAGAGCCAGAAGTAGAGTAGCCAGTCAGTAGAAGGAAATGAAGATCAGAGATGCAAGGACGAGAGAGTGGGGCTTAGTAACTGGTGCATATGTACATTATGCAGCAACTGCTCGCCCAACCCGACAGAGATAGAGAGCATTTTTTGCTAAGAACTCAATTTTATTGCAGCAGCTACAGTGGTGTGAAAAACTATTTGCCCCCTTCCTGATTTCTTATTCTTTTGCATGTTTGTCACACAAAATGTTTCTGATCATCAAACACATTTAACTATTAGTCAAAGATAACACAAGTAAACACAAAATGCAGTTTTTAAAAGATGGTTTTTATTATTTAGGGAGAAAAAAAATCCAAACCTACATGGCCCTGTGTGAAAAAGTGATTGCCCCCTGAACCTAATAACTGGTTGGGCCACCCTTAGCAGCGATAACTGCAATCAAGTGTTTGCGATAACTTGCAACGAGTCTTTTACAGCGCTCTGGAGGAATTTTGGCCCACTCATCTTTGCAGAATTGTTGTAATTCAGCTTTATTTGAGGGTTTTCTAGCATGAGCCGCCTTTTTAAGGTCATGCCACAACATCTCAATAGGATTCAGGTCTGGACTTTGACTAGGCCACTCCAAAGTCTTCATTTTGTTTTTCTTCAGCCATTCAGAGGTGGATTTGCTGCTGTGTTTTGGATCATTGTCCTGCTGCAGCACCCAAGATCGCTTCAGCTTGAGTTGACGAACAGATGGCCTTCAGGACATTCTCCTTCAGGATTTTTTGGTAGACAGTAGAATTCATGGTTCCATCTATCACAGCAAGCCTTCCAGGTCCTGAAGCAGCAAAACCTCCCCAGACCATCACACTACCACCACCATATTTTACTGTTGGTATGATGTTCTTTTTCTGAAATGCTGTTACTTTTACGCCAGATGTAACGGGACACCCACCTTCCAAAAAGTTCAACTTTTGTCTCGTCGGTCCACAAGGTATTTTCCCAAAAGTCTTGACAATCATTGAGATGTTTTTTAGCAAAATTGAGACGAGCCTTAATGTTCTTTTTGCTTAAAAGTGGTTTGCGCCTTGGAAATCTGCCATGCAGGCCGTTTTTGCCCAGTCTCTTTCTTATGGTGGAGTCGTGAACACTGACCTTAATTGAGGCAAGTGAGGCCTGCAGTTCTTTAGATGTTGTCCTGGGGTCTTTTGTGGCCTCTCGGATGAGTTGTCTCTGCGCTCTTGGGGTAATTTTGGTCGGCCGGCCACTCCTGGGAAGGTTCACCACTGTTCCTTGTTCTTGCCATTTGTGGATAATGGCTCTCAATGTGATTCGCTGGAGTCCCAAAGCTTTAGAAATGGCTTTATAACCTTTACCAGACTGATAGATCTCAATTACTTTTGTTCTCATTTGTTCCTGAATTTCTTTGGATCTTGGCATGATGTCTAGCTTTTGAGGTGCTTTTAGTCTACTTCTCTGTGTCAGGTAGCGCCTATTTAAGTGATTTCTTGATTGAAACAGGTGTGGCAGTAATCAGGCCTGGGGGTGGCTACAGAAAATGAACTCAGGTGTGATAAACCACAGTTAAGTTATTTTTTAACAAGGGGGGCAATCACTTTTTCACACAGGGCCATGTAGATTTGGATTTTTTTCTCCCTAAATAATAAAAACCATCATTTAAAAACTGCATTTTGTGTTTACTTGTGTTATCTTTGACTAATAGTTAAATGTGTTTGATGATCAGAAACATTTTGTGTGACAAACATGCAAAAGAATAAGAAATCTAATAAAACACTCATAGAATTCAGTTCTTGTTTATACTTTAGACTTATTTAGATTTGTTTATCTTAGTAGGAGTTTATGCATATCTCTCGCTTAAACAGGACGGAACACTTATGGATAGCTTACTTCCACTGATCTATTGTCCATCTCCTCCATATTTTAAACTGTGTCTGATTTAAACTGTTTAAACAGCCACAGTCGTTGCCCCCTAAAGGCCATCCTGCAGATTTAATATCTGAGGTTTTATTATTATTATTGAGCCAAAGGTCAATATCTTTAAGTTTATAATAATTCCATTGATTAAAAAACCATCAAATCAGAATTTACCTAACGATCTACATAATCAAAAGTACATTTCCTTTTTGTGCTCTTTGTTTCCACTGAATTTCTTTGTTGCTTCGACTCACAGAAGGAAACTATAGGTCAGCCTAAGGTGATCCAGTATTTAGTCTTAGCCTCATTTAATCAGGTGCTAATTACTCAAAGAATGTAACACAAACTGAAATGGGGTCAGAATATTTTCTGTTTCCTCCATGGAAATCCGCTTATCTCAGCTAGAGCTGTGTCGTGTTTTCACTCAGATCTCTGAACGGGGCAGCAAACCTCACAGAGTTTCCAGATCTGACGGGAACCAAAAGTCTGGAGAGCTTGTAAGACACACGCACGCACGCACACACACTCAAAAGGATGTTTGTATCTGTTTGCTGTTGTAGCCAGTATCGGTGATCTTCTCAGACCTGATGATCCAATCAAACTGTTATTAAACCTCTGCAGTTATTTTTCTCTCAGGAACTTTATTTTTCTGCTGCTTGCTCTGATATTAAAACCCCTCTCTCTGCTCATTGTGACCCATATTTCTGTCATAATAAACACATTAATGTTTATTTTCTTGTATTTTTTCCACAACAGTTCAACAGTAATCTCACACTGAACCAGTAGGTGGAAATAAAACTACAACTTTATTGATTAAACAGCCACAACATCCCACAGTATGAATTAATGCACCACAGTGGTTTGATTGCTTCCTAAAACACAATCTGATCCACAGGTTTAAAAACTCTTATAATTATGTAATATACAGTACATCAGTCATGTATCTGAAGGCACCACAATACACAGATCTGAACATGAAAATACTCTATCCCTACCTTTATACAATACATCAATACAACACTAAAAAATGATATGATGCAATTATTGCAGCGTGACGCAATACAATACTTTTGTAGCGTTTTGAAATAACTATTTGTTATTTTAACTACACCCTCTGTAAATTCACTAATAAGTTTTGGAAGTTTTATATGGAGAAAATATCTCCAATACTATCACTTATATTCAGTGTTTACAGGAATTATCTAGGTTCTTTGAAAGAGTACAGTGAATTGAAATACCTTATTAATAACGTGAACTGAGACCAGATAAGGATTGAACAACCATTTAATTTGAAAAACCTAAGAACACAGACAGATAAGACAGTTTGAAAGTTTGATGTAAACACAATTAATATTCTTAAACATGTTGAGGATGTTAAAGATAGTTAATTGTGAGTTTTAACGGACCGTAGCATATGTTTTAATGACTAGGGAAGTTAGTTAATTTAGTTAACCTAGTTAGGACTTTAAGAGTCAATTTAGGCTAATTTGAGTTTGGAAGAATTAAGCTTTATCAAAGCAAACCTCTCGATCAGAAAGTGGTGTTCGCTCACTGACAGGTGGACGCTCCTAGATCTGGCAGGCGTTGGTTTCTCCACGAGCTGAGGCTGGAGTCCCCAGACTCGGAGTGGTGGTCCTGGAAGGCGTGGCCGCCGAGGACCTCGCTGGACAGTCCGTGGATACGTCCCGGTCAGCAAGGGAGGCATCTCAGCAGGCATGCTGAAGTCATTTCTGATCTCTCCCGTGGTGAGGGAGAGACTGAGAGACCTTGTTCAAAGCTGATAAGGGTTCAGCTAAGATAGCAGCATAGCAGCTCCGACTGCTTCAGGCTGTAGCTCAGACCAAGACTGAGACAAGACAAGACTGTATGAAGACTCGACAAGACTGTCAAGACAAGACTAGCAAGACAAGACCGACTTGTACCGGAACTGAGTATTAGTTTTGAGACGAGTTATCTTAAATTTAACCAATCAGAAGATGTTAAGTGTACTAATCAGAACTGAGTTAGTGGAGTTGTGAATCGTTCTGATTGGACAAGGGACTGTGAGGGAGTTACCAAGTCACATGACTTCCGCCCGTTAAGACTCACATTATAATGTAGAAAATGCATGACATAGCAGAGAAGCATTATAACACTTTGAGTGTGAGTGTGTGGGTGACCCTGAGCAGAAACACTACAAGAGAATGTTCTGTAAACAAGAGATTACAGCTGGAACACCAGTCTGTGGTGTTAAAGAAGAGACATCTTAAAGAGTGTGTTTTATTAGACCAGCTAGTGTCCAGTTAAGGTCATCTGGGAGATGGACACCTGAAAGTGGACAGTAGGACACCTGTAGGGATCTTGATTCAGGTTAAAACATAATCCAAGAGTCATTGTATTCCAAGTTATTGGGAAAAAGATGGATTATTGTTGTGATGGTCAACAGAGGTCAAAGGTCAGAGGATGTAGCCTATTTGGTGAGGCTACACTTTGCATTATGACACACAATACAGTTTGTGACAATATGATACAAAATGACATAATGCGATACAATATGACACAATTCAATACAATGCGATACAACACGTTACAATACAATGCATTATGATACAATATGACACAATACAACACAGCACGATACAGTATGACACAATAATATACAGTTTGAAAGAATATTGTACAATTTGACACAATACGATTCTATTTGAGTCAATTCAATACTAAATGACACACTACAATACAATATGTACAATACGACACAATTTGACACAATATGATACAATACAACATATCCTGTTATTGTCTGCCTCGTTCTGCTTGTAGCTCATTGACAGGTAAAACCCTACAGAGCTGCGACCCTCTGCGACAAATAAATTTCAAAAGCATCCAAAGTTTTGGTCAACATCTAAATAGGTTATCATTGGTCATCATTTAAATATGGTCCAAACTTGACCATTTTAGATTCTTAATCTCAGACACTGATTGAATATTAGCATCATTTATGATTAAAGTAATAAGTAGGGATGAGCCGAATACTCGTTTCAGACAATATTCGTTACGGATAAAGCATATTTTCTGAATACGAGCATGATCCGAGTGAATCACGTCAATATCTGTGCTCGTGCTTCTCATTGGGTAGCTGTCTGTCATCTTCTGTCGCTCTCTGACCATTCACACAGAGCACATACAGATACAGATAATGCTGTACTCGCTCATCCCTAGTAATAAGTTTTGGTGTAGCTCATGTCTGTAAATGATGCTAATATCAGAGCAACTGCTAGGAATCTAAAACTAATTACAAAGGTTGTTTGCACCTTTTTCATCCACTTCAGTTGCTGAAATGCATTTCAGTAGTTCAAATGCACGATAACTTCCGTCAGCTGGAAGAGTGTTGATTCATACAGAGACGATTTTCTAAATCAGTTTAGGGGAAAATGTTTGAAGGCAGAAATCTTTAGTTGAATTCTTACCATCCAAGTGAAATCCAGTCTAACTATGAATGTTTTATCAATGTTTTTGAGACCAAACCAAAGGATTTTTTCAAACAAATGTAAACTGACTTTAATCGAGACATCTATGGACACATAAATCTGTCATGAATCCATCCTTTTAACTCCAAACCTGTCTCTGCGAGACGATAAACAGATCTAACACTTTTTTTTGTCTGTCCAGAACCATCACTGAAGCTCGAATCACTTCTCTGCCTCGTTCTGTGTGTGATCAGCTTCCAAACCTGCAGCTGCTGTAAGTCCTCACACTGACCAGTCCTCAGCCTGCTGGACCAAACCCACGGTCACGTGACCCAGCTCAGATTGTCCCAGACATCATGTGTCCTCTTTGAAAATCTCCTGCTATTAAAATAAAAATCAATCCCTTTCATGTCATCTGAGCTGCTGTCGACTTGTTTCACTGTGACACGATCAGGGTGTGTTGGACTTCAATGTGCTGACAACTTAAACCTTTTCCTGTCCCTGCAGAGACCTCTCCTATAATTGGATTCAGACTCTCCCCAGCTTCTCCGGCTGCGAAAACATTCAGAAGATGTGAGTTTTATCTTTATTTAAATCATTTAATTAAGGGTGTGCTGACTCCTTTCGGTCAGAAACATATAAAAAAACCTGTAAAGCAGTTATCAAACCCTCAGTTACCATAGCAACCATTACTATACATCCAGCTGTTATCATGGGAATAATTATCAGGGTTGTAGTTAATTAAAACCAATCAGGTACTTAAATGATAGATTACTTAAAAGAAGAATTGATTATACCGTAGTGATGTAATGGAAATACCACTGGTGTGTGTGTGTGTGTGTGTGTGTGTGTGTGTGTGTGTGTGTTGTAGTGATCTGCACCATAACAAGATCGAGGAGCTGAAGGAGAACACCTTCACCAGTCTGATATCTCTTCACTCGCTGTAAGAATGGAACTCAGCAGGACCCGAGTTCTGATCCAAACTCTAATTATTTCTACATGGAAGTTCTGATCCAGGTGGTCCGTTTATTGATGGCTACTTGTCGACCCTCTGACTCCTGATCCTCTGGTGGTGTTTCAGTGGCTGGAGAAGCTGCAAATAATAATAATAATAATTTTTAAAACATCCATATAAAAAAAAGTCAATTAAAGAAACATTTAAATTGATTTAACAAAATATCAGCAAATACCAAAGGACTCAAGTCAAATGACTTGGACTTGTGTGTCTTGGGACTTGAGTTTGGACTTATGTGACTTGGGTCTTGCATGTCATGGAACTTAACTTGGGACTTTCCTTTCTTGTGACTTAATTTGGGACTTGTCTGAAACTTGACTTAGAACTTGCATTCCATGGGACTTGACTTGGGACTTGCATATCTTGTGACTTGACTTGCATGCCATGGAACTTGCATGTCATGGGACTTGTGTGTATTAGGACTTGATTTAGGACTTGCATGTCATGGGACTTGACTTGTGACTTGCATGTTTTGGGACTTGCCTGTCTTGGAACTTGACTGTCATGGGAATTAACTGGGTACTTGTGTGTCTTTAGATGTGACTTGGGACTTGCATTCTTGGGTTAAACATTGAAATCAATCAAGATGAGATCATATTTTATCATGTTGACTTCAAAAACCTAAGTGTTCATTTTGCTCTGGTCTATCAGGTTTTTGTGTCCCTTGTGTTTTTTGTGAGTTTTTGAGGTGTATTTGTATGGTTGTATATAGGTTTGATAACCAAACTAAACATGGGCTGAAAATCATACAATAAATCCATTCAGATCAAATCAAATTAAACATACCACTACTTTAATAATCCCAGAGGAAAATTACATGTTCAATACAAATTCTATGTAAAAGTAGGGAAAATAAACAGCTCTAACATCAATGTCACCATATAACAGATTATAGCTTTAAACTAATTCACTTGTGCAATCCTTTGACAAGTTAAAAGAAGAAATTAAGAACAGTTAAGAATGAGAATAAAAGTAATTAATAAAAGTACATAAAAGGGAACATATTCAAACAAGTAAAAACATGCATGTACATGTACAACTACACAAAACCAACCAATCGGGGACTGCAGCATTAGGCTATTTTGTTTCTTCATAAAGTCACTGTAGTCTGTCCTGTAGTGGTCTGTGATGGACAGGAAGGATCTTCTGTGTTGCAGCAGATCTGAAGGAGCCTCTGACTTGAAGACACTCTGTTGTTGAATGAAGATCTCAGTTCAGTATCTGGTCTGCAGAGATGATCTTCCACAGCAGCAGGTCCTGGATTTACACCATCTGTTATTGAACAGCATTGCTAATCCACCTCCTTTGCTTTTTCTGCTCCTCTTCAAATCTCTGCTGGTGTCGTCTGAAAGCTGGGCAGAGAGATGTTGGAGTCTGGATCTGATCCTGCAGCCACGTCTCAGTGAAACGCATGATATTCTGTCTGGATCCTCATCAGAGCTTCAAGTTGGTCTGTCTGGTTCAGGAGAGCTCTCATGTTCCCCGTTAATATGGAAGTGATGGTTTAAACTTCCTCTCACCTTCCTCTTTGCTCCTGCTCTACATCCATGACTCCTCTCTTTAACTCATCTGGGATTTTGTCTCTCAGTTTGGGTTTTATTTGAGCTTTAGATATGTCAGTTAGCTGCTCCCTCTTGTAAACATAAGAATCAAACAAAAATGAGAAAAGTTACAGAGAAAATCCTCCAAGCAGCACAGGATCCAGACCAGAACAAAGTCACTCAGAAAGAATAACGCCTTCCATCAGACATACTAGAATCACTTGTAACAAACAGCTGCTGAAATGAGCTGCCACGCTGTCCTGTCTTAATCTTAATCAACCATTACTTTTTGGTGCTGAAAATTCAAGAGATGTCCAACACTGAAAGTCCACCTCTGTCTGTAAATGATGAACCAGATTGTAACTTTTAGGCTTTCATGCATTTTTATTTAAAACACAAATATTTAAAGACAGTTTTCCTGTATTTAATTACACTTCTCTGAACTCTAAATTGATTTCATGTGTGTGTTTTCTTTGTTTTTCTAGTGATTTATCCTGGAACCAGTTGTCCTCCATAAAGCCGAACTCGTTCTCCGCCCTGCCGGCTCTCTCCAAACTGTGAGTTTTTAACCACCTTTGCATTAAAGGGATACTCCACCGGTAAGTTATTTTTTGTCTACTGCCATATTCTTCAGAGTTAGATAAGTGGGCAAAAACAATTTGTAAACAGCCCAGCCGTTTTCCTGATTGGGCAGGCGTATATTCGCCTCCAGCGATACTCCTTTAGCATTAGCTTAGCATAAAACGCAGTAAGTGAATGGTACCTACTAGCATGCTAGTAGGTACCATTCACTTACTGTGAATAGCATGCTAGTAGGTAATAGCATGTAATAGCATGCTAGTAGGTACCATTCACTTACTGTGTTTTATGCTAAGCTAATGCTAAAGGAGTATCGCTGCAGGCGAATATACGCCTGCCCGATCAGGAAAACGGCTGGGCTGTTTACAAATTGTTTTTGCCCACTTATCTAACTCTGAGGAATATGGCAGTAGACAAAAAATAACTTCCCGGTGGAGTATCCCTTTAAAGACTCTTTGGGTTTGAAAGCTGACTGTGACCAAACCTTCATGTACTTATCTCAAACTAAAACCTCGTAACGCCATTTCCATCCTTTTCACATAAACTAACCATGCCCTCTTTGTTTCTGCAGTGACCTGTCCTCCAATCAGCTGTCTTCTCTGCCTCTAACTGGTCTGCAGAGTTTAACTTATATCCGATTGGCTGGAAACACTCAACTGGTGGAGTTAATACCCCGAGATGACCTGCCGCGGGTCAGGTGAGCATCGACCCACAAAACCAGGAGTGCTTGTGACCTTTAATCTCCAATCAGCAATCTGAGATGCTATCTCACGTTTAACCGCCTGAATCACCGCTTCAGATCAGATGTTTTACTGAGGCTTAGTTCAGTGGCTGTGAGGAAAGGCTGTGTTTAATATCCGTTAAGTAAAATGCAGGTTTGTTTTTGCTTCACCAAACGGGGAGAATTTGGAGAAACCAAACTAATCATTCAGATTTCAGAGATTCTGATGGAAACTGCCCTGAAGATGAGAGGACACATCTTCAATCAGTCTGTTCCTGCTAAAACAGAAAAATACTTACAGACAAAAACAGCATTTAATGTCAGCTGAAAATATAACAGCACTTATTGCATCAGGTGTTTGCTTGCTTTTTAAAGAGCAAATTGAAAGTTCTTTTTTTTTTAAATTCAGATAAAATTATGTCCAAAAATACTATTTGAAATGTTTATTGAGGGTATTTTGTTTTACAATGCATTAAAAAAAAAAAAATTTCTAGTCAAAAGTGCCCCTTTTTGCAAAGCTTCTAAAAACGCTTTTATTTTTCATATGTGGACCTGTGATGTCACCAGAGGGAGCTCCCAGCTAGGTGGCGCTGCTTACAGTGTTGTCAGATGTAGATAAATAAAGTATTTGTAGGATAATTTAACACTCTGTACGATCAATAATCCCATAAATATGATCATTTGAGCCCTTTGTTGTGTGGAGTTTGTGTAACAGATGCTTGTTTTAATCATTGTGTAGATTTTTTAAAGCTAAACTACTTTAACATCTCAGACTGGCACCGCTCTAGTCTGCCAGCTGCCTGCTCGCTGTCGGCGATGAGTTGTTAGTTTTAGGTTAGAGCGCTCTTTAATCGAGTCGGTGTGAATTCATTTTAATCAAAAATGCTAAATTATTATGTTTGTGAATGCCAATCACCAGTCTGTCAGGACACTGAGTCAACAACAACAAGACGGCTTCCTTACCGGTACGGTGACTTCCGTTTGGCGACGAAAAACCCCGGTGGTCCTGGTCTAGTCCAGGACTGGATGTGATGGAGTCCCACATACCGACGAAAAACATTCAGTGTGACTCTAAACAGGCGCCGTTACTTCGATCCATTCAAATTAACACCGGAACCGCTGTTAGCACGCGGCAGCTAACAGGAGCTAACGGGGAGATTTGAGTCTCGTTTCCATGGCAGGGTTTGGTACGGTTCGTGGTGGGTCGTAGTCTGGTACCGATCCGCGATTTCATGAGAGCGTTTCCTTCAGGTGTCTGACCCTCACCTGGCTGGCGGGGTACAGTAAATCCATGCCGCGATGCTCTCCAGAGGGGATTCCCGTTCCCAGCGGCTCCCAAGAGGGGATTCCCGTTCCCAGCGGGGCTACCAAGAGGTGCTTCCCAGCGGGGTTTCCAGCCTGACCCGACACTGTTTCGGTCAGCCTCGAACCGTTTAGCTGCATCCTGTGAAACTTTTTATAAACTCTTTCATTTCTTAACAATGCATCTAGTTCGTCCTGAACGCAGCTCAATGTTTGGAGCTCTGATGATCAAACCTGGTGCTAAACGCTGGCATTTTATCCAGACCCGAGTGAGGAGGTGGGTCAAGGTCTACAGCTGGACCGACAGCCTTACAGGACTGATTGTTTTTATCTTTTTTTTTTTATCTTAATAAAATAACTTCTCACTATAGTAATAAAATAACGGCACTCTGGGGGTTTGTTTTGCTCGTCACAAGCAGTGATCAGTGGATCAGTTTTCTATATAGAGAACGAACGGTCTCCCTGAACTGTCGTCACTTCCGGTTTGGTGAAAAAATAGACAATTCTCACAAAAGCGAATCCAAAAGCCTAAATAAACTGAATCTGTGTAAATTTTTATTCAGAAAAAGTTTCTATTTTTATCTAAACATATGTTTAAGGGAGTGTCTAACTTAAAATATGCTCTTTAACTGCTCTTTGGTTTGATGAACCTGAATAGATGAGTGGTATTAGGGTGCTGATGGGAAGCTGTTTGTCTCCACAGGGTGATGGAGCTCCCTTACTCCTTCCAGTGCTGTGCCTTCATCTCCTGTGAGAAGAGAGGGGGAGGAGGAGGAGGATTGTCCTGGGAGCGAGAGGAGGCGGCAGTCCTAACAGGGAGAGATTCGTCTTTCCTCTCTGGTCCAGGTGAACCAGCTCATTAAGTTTCCTTCAGGAACCAGAGCAGGTGTTTTATTCTATAGGTTTTTCCACTTAGGATTGTAGTGAAGAAAACTGAAACAACCAGAATTAGAAATTAATATTAAAAACGAAGCCCCTTTTTGCTTAAGAACCTTTTAAATTCATGGTGTCATGGATCCAGCAAGGTCTCCATTTAGACATAACAGCATCCTTCAGTTCCATCCATGATGAGAACTATTTCACCACATCTCAAAGGTTCTAGACTGGTTTGAGATCTGTGTGTTTAATAATAAACCTCCACAATTTAGCAAGATACTGTTTAGTTTATGGTGCTACAGTAGTGTAGTAATTTGGATTTTGTTTACAGGGGTGTAGCACAGAATTCTGGGCCCAAGGTACAAATCTTCCTGGTGGGCCCCGTATCCATTTGATCAGTATTTGTCACACACATTTCTTCAATGACATAAAACCAGCTCCTCCTTGAACAGTCACCTTATCGGCGTCATCTTTGACTCCTCCCTCTCCTTCAAATCTCACATCAATAACATCACCAGGACATTGTTCTTCCACCTCCGTAACATCGCCCGTCTCCGCCCATCCCTCTCTCACTCCACTGCTCAAATACTCATCTTTGCCTTCATTACCTCCAGACTAGACTACTGTAACAGCATCCTCTACGGACTTCCTTCCACGGCCTAACACAAACTACAGTACATCCAAAACTCAGCAGCACGTCTACTCACCCACACCCGCTCCAGAGACCACATAACTCCTGTCCTCAACCAACTTCACTGGCTCCCAGTTCAACACCGGATTCATTACAAACTGCTCCTCATCACCTACAAATCCCTCAATAACCTTGCTCCCCATTATCTCACTGAACTTCTCCATCGTCATTCTCCTACTCGTCACCTCTGCTCTGCTGACTCCAATCTCCTCTCGCCAACAAGAACAAAACATCGCACCTTGGGGGATCGAGCATTTGCCGCTGCTGCCCCTACCCTTTGGAACTCTCTCCCACAAAACATCAGGATTGCTAACTCTCTCTCCACTTTCAAGTCACTGCTCAAAACCCACCTATTCAAACAGGCTTTCCCTTAATCATCATCCTCACCAGCACCCATTAATTAGCTTGCCGTCAGTGTTTTTAGATCGTTTGTGTTTATTAATTCTGTGTTCATTGCTCTGTTTGTGAAGCGTCTTTGAGTGTCCGAAAAAGCGCTATATAAGTTTGAGGTATTATTATTATCGTGGTGGAGGAGTTTGAGTGCCCTAATGATCCTAGGAGCTATGTTGTCTGGGGCACTTTGTGCCCCTGGTAGGGTCACCCATGACAAATTGGTCCTAGGGGAAGGGTGAGATGAAGAGCGGTTCAGAAGACCTTTCATGGATATAATATCAAAGAGTTCGAGTACCCGGCTTGGAAGATTACCGGGGTCTCGCCCTGGAGCCAGACCTGGAGTTGGGGCCCGTGGATGAGCGCCTGGTGACCGGGCCCATGGGGCCAGGCCCAGCCCGAGCCGGATACTTCGGCTCATCCAACTGTGGACCCACCACCTGCAGGAGGAGTATGAAGGATCCGGTACATTGTGGATCGGGTGGCAGACCGAGGCGGGAGCTTTGGCGGTCTGATCCCCGACAGGAAAACTGGCTATTGGGACATGGAACTTTACCTCTCTGGTGGGGAAGGAGCTGGAGCTTGTGGAAGAGGTTGAGCGGTACCCGCTAGATATAGTCGGGCTCACCTCGACACATAGCGTTGGCTCTGGAACCCGAGTCCTGGAGAGGGGTTGGACACTCTTCTTTGTTGGAGTTGATCCAGGTGAGAGGCAGAGGGCTGGGGTGGGCTTTTTGTTAGCCCCAAGACTCTCTGCCTGTATGTTGGGGTTTACCCCAGGGGACAAGAGGGTAGCTTCCCTGCGGAACAGGTCCTGACTGTTGTTTGTGCTTATGCACCAATTAGCCAGTGGCGACTGGTGAAATTTTTTTTTGGGTGGGGCGCATTTTTGCTAGTCAGTTTTCAGATGCGCAAAAAAAAAACAAAAACTCACATATCACCACTAGGGCAGGGAATGATGCAAAAATATTTTCATCTGACTGAATATTTTGCTGGTAAAAATCCCTACCACCAGTTCTCTAGAAATGTGGTGCTGTTAGGTCTAATTCTACACATCAAACAGTAAAGAAATCATAAAGTCTTCATAAGGAGACCATAGAATAATATCAATATAATTAGATACAAATAAAAATAAAAAACAACCACAATGTGGTCACAACAGAAGTTGTAAGAGTTTCAAGGAAAAAACAACCTGGCAAAGTCAAAAACATTACTTAATATTCACAATTAGCTTTCTACTGACACCACAAACAAATAAATCCATCTATAACTAATACAGTCAGATAATTAATGTTACAATTCAGACAACAACCACTAACCAAGCAAGTCATGACAATCAGCTCAACTAATGAAGTGAATTAACAACAAAATAAAGTCAAATCCACTGATATGTCCCATCAAACCCAGTCAGACCAAACTTCCTTAAAACGCCATAATAATTTAATGAAAAGTAGAGAAAACTCATGAAAAACGGGCTAAACTACATAAACCAACGTATTCAATCAGCAGTATCTGTATTTCTCTAACATTCAGCAGACACCACAACAAACACATGTTGCTATTTAAGGTGTAAATTCACTCATCAGGACTTAGCACTGCTAGCCGCGGCTAGCTCCGCCTATGGGGTTTTTGAATGGGGAAATCCGTGACAGACACATTGTTATTAAGAAAAAAAACAAAACAAATGAAGTCACTCACCATTGAGTTGATTAAATCAGGACAAATTGAATCATTCGGCTTGTTTTCACAAGCGGGCAAGAAGGATTCTTGGTTTTAGAAACATCTGAAAATGTGTGTCTACCTGAGGAAACACTAGACAGCTTTGTCCTGGTTGAAGCTGAGAGTCTTGATAAAGTTTTCTCCTCAGTGAGGCCTACCACATGTGTTCTGGACCCGATTCCCACAAGGTTTTTTAAACAATTTTATGATTATTTTAAAAATGAGATTTTAACTCTGATGAATTGCTCCCTTCAGACAGTGGTCTTTCCTGCTGCTTTTAAACGGGCAGTGGTGAGACCTCTGTTGAAGAAGAGCAATTTAGATTTTAATGATTTAAACAACTTCCGACCGGTGTCCAACTTGCTATTTTTAAGCAAAATTTTAGAAAAGCTTGTGTTGAACCAACTCAACAATTTTATTAACACTAATAATGTCCTAGAGAAATTTCAGTCTGGTTTTAGAGTGAACCACAGCACCGAGACGGCCCTTCTGAAGATTTTAAATGATTTTAGAGTAAATTATGATGCTCGGAGGGCGACAGTGTTGGTTCTGCTGGATCTAAGCGCTGCCTTCGATACCGTAGACCACACTGTTCTTTTAACCCGTCTAAAACAGATCGGCATCTCTGGTGCTGTTCATAGATGGTTCACTTCCTATCTCACAGACAGGACTTTTATGGTCAGCATGGACACCTGTTTCTCCAGGGTCCATAGCATCACATGTGGTGTGCCCCAGGGTTCCATTTTAGGCCCAGTGCTTTTTAACCTTTATATGCTCCCTCTGGGCAGCATCATCAGGAGACACGGGGTGAACTTCCACAGTTATGCTGACGACACACAGTTGTACATCTCCGTGTCTCCTGATGACACACAGCCAATGGATGCACTTTTTAACTGTATTTTAGACATTAAATCCTGGATGGCAGAAAACTTTCTCCAGCTCAACCAGGGCAAAACTGAAGTTTTAGTCATTGGTCCTGAGGCCCAGAGAGAGAAACTTTTACCCAAACTACAATCACTGTCTTTTAATCCTTCCTCAAAAGTTAAGAATCTGGGCGTGATCTTTGACTCTGAGCTGACTTTTATCCCTCACATTAAAAATGTCACCAAAATAGGTTTTTCACACAGTCATTCTCACCGGTGGTGGTAAACTATGACAGACGTCTGTAGCCACAGCTGCCCTGGGGCAGACTGACAGAAGCGAGGCTGCCATTCTGCGCCATCGGCCCTTCTGACCACCACCAACATTCACACACACAGTCACACTCACATTCACACAGGCAAGTTGGGTGAAGTGTCTTGCCCAAGGACACAACGACAATCTAACCCAGCCAGAGCTGGGGATCGAACCGGTGACCCTCCGGTTACCAGACCGGCCACTCTCCCAACTGGGCTAATGCCGCCCCAATGTCTGTCAGAACACCAAAATGTAAGGTATTCAGTCCTCTAAAAGCTGAGTTTTCAATCCATTGCGGTCAGTTCATGTCTGTGGTCTCTTACGGCTTACGTCAGGGGGTCGGGTCAGTTACGTCGTACGTCAAACAGGATTGGAGGGTTGGGGCTGTGTCACACCTCCTGCTACGGATGCGCAAATCAGACATACAGAGATGCACGTTGACACAGGATCTGCTCCCATTAGGGGCAGACGACCACACACACACACACAAACATTTTTCACAGGGACGTACAACAGACAAATCGTCAGGCTCTGAGACTGACCAAAACACAGACAACCTTCTCAGCAAAAACAGACCAACAAACCAATTCTCACTTCCATTTTCTCCAACACATCAGACTTTCTTCAATCTTTCAAACATTCTCTGGCCCAGTGCCCTGTCTCACCACAGCGCCAACAGCTTCCATCATCCTCAGTCCTTCCGGGTCGATAACAGGGTGCAAAAATGCCTTTTCCCCTGAATCTTCCCTTTTCTCTCCCACGGTCTGACCGGAATCCTCGGTGGCAAAATTTGTTACCACTTAGGTCTGAGTTCACACAGAAAGCTGTTGACCTGACATGACACACTGCAATCTCTCTCTGTCCTCCCAGCTCCACGGTCTCACCGTCCGGAGCGTCATCCGAACACAAACAAGCCTCCAGCTCTATCACAACTTTCTTCCACTGTTCAGCTTTTAACTTCCCATCACAACCACATTTCTTTTCCACCACCATTTTCAAATATCCAGCAAAATCAACAGTTTTACTCTTCCCCGCACCCATCTTGCGGGCTTCTCAAAACAAAACAGCACAAATATCACAGCAAAGCACTGCAAATACAATCAACTTACGTAAAACACTTAACACAACCAACTCAGATTCACAAACCATTTAACCAGGAAATAACAAAAAGTGCAAATCATAAACACAGCGCTGAGAATTATCACACAGATCGCCCACACGGGGAAAACCATTTTTAAACACCAGATCTGGACACAACCTTAAGAAAAAAATATCAGTACTGGTCTTTCATGTTTTTATTTTTTACCACAGATATTATCATCATTATGGTCAATTCTAATTATTAATTATTTCACGGATATTTTTTGCCCTCCGTAGGGTCAGTGATCACTTATCACGGATACTATCACCCTCCGTAGGGTCAGTGATCACTTATCACGGATACTATCACCCTCCATAGGGTCAACAACAATATATCCTCGGTGTCTCAACCGCAGGCGATGCATCAATTCAACCACACTTTACAGAGGACTCCAACCTTTGTTAAAAACAACAATGAGAAGGCAAACTTACTCGTTTTTTGCCCAAGCCTGGAAAAATTCTTCGCCTGTCATCCACACCCGCCAGGAGTAGAAAACTGACCCACCCAGCCTGTGAAGAACTCCCCCACAGGACTTCTCATAAAACACTGTGGCCACGGGGTTTACAGGCGTCAGAAATCCCCCTCCTGTCGTTTGTGGATTTAGGCAAACCGGGCGGAAACATCAAAATGTCAGGTTCAAATCTGTCTGACATTATGAAAAACCCAGGCTTCTGCCAAAAAAGGAAACGACAACTTCTCCCATTTCATCTCACGTTCGAACATGGAGAAGGCAGCTTGTACTCCTCAGTACAGCCAGCATTCCTTCTGCCCCCTCCTGCTCAGAAACGCTGTTTTATTGAAGACACAGAATTTGACACAGATAAGACATGATAAACAGTCTGGGAGAGAAACTCCTTTTTCAAACCTTGAACAGAGGAAAAAGAACAGATATCACTTTTTTCACAGGACAGAATGTTCTGACATTCTGAGATGAACTTTTCTCCATGGAGGTTTAATAATGTCCCACTTTGGAGTCACGTGGGACCGCCAAGACAGATGGCTGCTCACTGAGGAGCTCCCAAAAACCCACTTATTAATGTACTGAATTTATGGACATACACTTCTCTTGAGACCATAATTGTTATACCTCTTGCGTGATTAACGTGTTTGACCAAGCGACAGACTTCAGCAATAATGGCAAGTAGTAGTAAAGCTAACTTTTTTAAGGGAGCGACGACGAGGAGGAGGCTAATTAGCGCTAGCAACACACAGGCCCAGCACAACGCCGTGACTCCGCCTGAGACCACACCAGTGACTGGGGTGGCTTTGGAATCTGAGACACCGTCGGAGGAAGACACGAGGAGCACAAATGATATGTTGGAAGAAATCAAGAAAATGAACGCTACGCTTCAGGGAGTGGCAAGGGATGTCACCACAATTAAAGAAACCACTAAAGAATTGAAAGAATCGGTGGAAGATATTAAACTGAGGCTGGGAGAAGCGGAGCAGCGGATATCAGATATTGAGGATGCGAGAACCATTACCGAGGCTAAAGTGGACAAATGTGACAAAAAGCTGGAAGCGCTGTGGTTACAAGTAGAGGACCTTGAAAACAGGAGCAGGAGGAATAATGTTCGGATAATAGGACTTAAAGAAGGCGCGGAGGAACCGGGAAAAACGGATCGCTATGTGATGGAGATTTTGGATAAAGCATTCGGGTTCACAGGAGGCGAGTTTGAAATTGAACGGGCACATCGCTCCCCGGTTCCGATGCCGGTGTAGGTACCCGATCTGCTCGGGCTGCCAGATCGACTCGGGGTCCTTCTCCTACCGACGACGTCACACTACGGCAAAGCCACTCGGACAAAATACGCTGTAAACCCCTATCTTTACTGTTCTTTCACACAGGTTTTGGAAAGAGTTTAGCAGGTTTGTTATTAAATCCATGACTCTGACCGCCTAAATGTTTTTTTACATCTGTAGTTTGTTAATAAAAACACGATGTTGTCTTTGTTTTGAAACTACATCAAATCAACATCAGATTGTGCCAAATAAGCACAACAGTTCTCATATGTGAATGTTTTAAATGTATTTACATAATTTGCAGGCCTGGCCATTTGTATAAATGTAGGATTCTTCTGTATATTTCGTTAGTTCCTATTTAAATAAATCTAAAGATTCATTCAAAACGAAGTTGTAGTCCTTAATCGGACTACAGCAGTGAATTTATCCTGACCAATCAAAAGCTTCAGCGTCAACGTGTAAACGTAACTTTTACGAACGTGGTGACGTCACTCCCGTTAGTTGTACGTTCAGCCAATTAGCTCGTGCCACGTAATCGGCAGGCGCAGGCCCCGAGCAGATCTGGCAGGCCGAGTAGATGTGGTACCTACACCGGATCCTAAAGAACCGCCCAGAGCAATACTTGTTCGCTTCTTACGCTCGTCTGCTAGAGAGAAGGTGCTACGAGTGGCTCGTGAAAAACAGGGGATCATCTGGGAAGGCGCGAAGCTGTCCTTCTTTGAGGATGTTACGAGAGAGCTGACGGAGAAGAGGAAGGCTTTCAACTCGGCTAAGAAGCGTCTGCGAGATTTGCAAGTGAAGTATAGGCTGGCGTATCCTGCTACACTGGTTTTTACTTGGAATGGGATGAAGAAGACGTTCAAAGATGGGAAGGCGGCGGAGAAGTTTCTGCAGGACTCAACTTAAAATATGGTATTTATAGTTGTGAGGACGAGAAGTGTTTGTTGACCTGGAAATATAAAGTAGGAAACAGTGGGGATAAGGGGATGGCGCAGGTAGAGCTGTCATTGGACACTATCGGGTTTCACGGACTAAGTATAGTTTGGGGTTAAACAGCCTTAGAAGGCTTGAAACAGGTGGGATGGGAGGGAAGGGGGGCGGGGGGAGCTCAGCAACACAGTTCTTGGTTGCTGTGCAAAAGGGGATGTTCAAATTGTTCATGTTTGAGGTTTTTGTTAAGACAGCTAATTTGAATGGACCAGGACCATTTAATGTTACATGTGTGTATACTGATTCAGAGGTTGTGTCCGGTTTGGTTTTGACCAGGGTTGATCCACACAATGGAGTTTTTGTTTTCTTTTGTTTGAATTAAAACACCATGAGTAGATATGTTAAAATAATATCATGGAACATGATATTAGGATATTAGGATATTATATATTAGGATATATGAGGATGCGGGGACCCTGTGAAACGGAAAAAGGTGTTATCATATTTAAAATCAAAAAATGCAGATATAGCATTTATTCAGGAGTCACACTTCGCAGGAGAGGAGGCGGCAAAAAAGCTTGGAAGAGACTGGGTGGGGACAGTTTTTCATAGTTCATACTCAAGTAACAAGAATGGGGTTTTAATTCTTATTAACAAAAATCTAAGTTTTGTATTGTTAAAAAAATACTCAGACCAAAAAGGCCGTATTTTATGCCTCGAAGCTTTAATTAATGGGATTCGAACGGTTTTATGCAATATATATGCTCCTAACAAGGAAGAACCAGAGTTTTTTCATGAAGTCAATAAGATAATTGGAAATAGTGACGGACAGGTTATACTAGCGGGGGATTTTAATCAAGTTATGGATGGGGTGATTGATAAGAGCAAATATATTGGGAAGACTTCACCTAGAGACAGAGAGGCTATTCATCTGTTGGTAGAAGATCTTAGTTTAATTGACATTTGGAGAATAGTTAATCCAGGGGCACGGGAGTACACATTTTATTCTAACTGTCATAAAACATATTCAAGAATAGATTTTTTTTTAATATCACGTAATTTAGTGGATTTAGTTGTGGGAAGTGAGATTGGGGCCATTGCAATAAGTGATCATGCCACAGTGGAGTTGCAAATAGACTTGAACACCGAAAAAACTACGAGAGGCCGTTGGAGACTCAATACCTCATTATTACAAGATAAAGTGTTTAGTGAAAAATTATCAGAAGATTTGAAGTTATTCTTTGAAATCAATATGGGCTCTACAGACAAAGTAGCCACGGTGTGGGAAGCATCCAAAGCATATATAAGGGGAAAAATAATTGCGCACTCTGTGAAGGTTAAAAGGGATAATTTAAAAATGGAAAAAACATTAAATAAACAAATTTGTGATTTGGAGAAAGATTTAGCAAGACAATATTCGGAGGACAAAGATTTGTAAATTAAAATACCAGTTAAATAATATTTACAATAAAAAGGCTGAATATGCCTTATTTCGACTCCGGACAAAGTTTTATGAAGGTGGGGAGAAAAGTGGAAAGCTATTGGCAAGACAATTAAAGCAGCAGGATAACCAAAATAACATATCTGTGTTTTAAAATTTAAAAATTTTTTAAATCCTTTTATCAAGAATTGTATACCTCGGCTGGCATGTTACATGAGGAGGAGTTGAATACTTTCTTCTCTGAGGTGCAATCACCGACTCTCACCAGTGAACAAAAAACAAGGATGGATGCACAAATTACAGTAGAGGAGATTAGAGCTGCTATTGGATCAATGAAGACTGGGAAATCGCCAGGCTTAGATGGCTTCCCAATTGAATATTATAAGAAATATACTGATATTTTGACTCCAATATTACATAAAGTCTACCTAGAGGCTCTAGAGTTAGGCCTTTTACCAGATACATGAAGCATTGATCACTTTAATCGCTAAGAAAGATAGGGATACTACTGACCCAGCTAATTACCGTCCAATAAGCCTCTTGGGAGTAGACTGTAAGATTTTAACTAAAGTTTTGGCCTCCCGCCTAGAGAAAGTATTGCCAGAGATCATCAATGGGGATCAGGTTGGTTTTATTAAGAATGTATCTTCTGCAGACAATATGAGGAGGCTTATCCATGTTATGCATAGATGCAGGGCAGATCCAACTCCCGTAGCAGCCTTCTCGCTAGACGCAGAGAAGGCCTTCGACCGGGTGGAATGGGAATTTCTTATGGCAGCTCTTGCAAAGTTTGGATTTGGGTCTGGATTCTGTAAATGGGTGCGGACGATATATTCTAATCCCAGGGCAACAGTTTTGACAAATGGAGTGAGATCAGATTTTTTTTGTCTCTCCCGAGGAACACGACAGGGGTGTTCATTATCCCCATTGCTTTTTACTATATTCTTGGAACCACTCGCGTTAACTATCAGGGCAAATAATGATATTAGAGGGGTTAAGGTGGGGGACAGGGAGCATAAATTGTTTTTATATGCGGACGACATTTTGGCAGTGCTCGCGGAGCCATCGAGGTCTTTGCCATCATTGCTCAGATGTGTTGATCTGTACTCCAAACTATCTGGCTATAAGATAAATTGGTACAAATCAGAATGCATGCCACT
>SSNR01000419.1:9920-22826 GCA_006937965.1 Callopanchax toddi | reverse complement strand
CCCCCCCCCCCCCCCCCCCCCACACACACACACACACACACTCACCTTCCACCCTCCGAACTGAATAAAAACCAGAATTTGAATAAAAATACATGGCATTTAGGAGTTAAATCACAGTCTGTTCATGTCTTAAAATTATACAGGTCCTTCTCAAAAAATTAGCATATTGTGATAAAGTTCATTATTTTCTGTAATGTACTGATAAACATTAGACTTTCATATATTTTAGATTCATTACACACAACTGAAGTAGTTCAAGCCCTTTTATTGTTTTAATATTGATGATTCTGGCATACAGCTCATGAAAACCCAAAATTCCTATCTCAAAAAATTAGCATATCATGAAAAGGTCCTCTAAACGAGCTCTGAACCTAATCATCTGAATCAACTAACTCAAAACACCTTCAAAAGATTCCTTAGGCTTTTAAAAACTCCCAGCCAGGTTCATTACTCAAAACCACAATCATGGGTAAGTCTGCCGACCTGACTGCTGTCCAGAAGGCCATCATTGACACCCTCAAGCAAGAGGGTAAGACACAGAAAGAAATTTCTGAACAAATAGGCTGTTCCCAGAGTGCTGTATCAAGGCACCTCAGTGGGAAGTCTGTGGGAAGGAAAAAGTGTGGCAGAAAACGCTGCACAACGAGAAGAGGTGACCGGACCCTGAGGAAGATTGTGGAAAGGACCGATTCCAGACCTTGGGGGACCTGCGGAAGCAGTGGACTGAGTCTGGAGTAGAAACTTCCAGAGCCACCGTGCACAGGCGTGTGCAGGAAATGGGCTACAGGTGCCGCATTCCCCAGGTCAAGCCACTTTTGAACCAGAAACAGCAGCAGAAGCGGCTGACCTGAGCTACAGAGAAGCAGCACTGGACTGTTGCTCAGTGGTCCAAAGTACTTTTTTCGGATGAAAGCAAATTTTGCATGTCATTCGGAAATCAAGGTGCCAGAGTCTGGAGGAAGACTGGGGAGAGGGAAATGCCAAACTGCCTGAAGTCCAGTGTCAAGTCCCCACAGTCAGTGATGGTCTGGGGTGCCATGTCAGCTGCTGGTGTTGGTCCACTGTGTTTTATCAAGGGCAGGGTCAATGCAGCTAGCTATCAGGAGATTTTGGAGCACTTCATGCTTCCATCTGCTGAAAAGCTTTATGGAGATGAAGATTTCATTTTTCAGCATGACCTGGCACCTGCTCACTGTGCCCAAACCACTGGTAAATGGTTTACTGACCATGGTATTACTGTGGTACTCTCCTGACCTGAACCCCATAGAGAATCTGTGGGATATTGTGAAGAGAAAGTTGAGAGACGCAAGACCCAACACTCTGGATGAGCATAAGGCCGCTATCGAAGCATCCTGGGCCTCCATAACACCTCAGCAGTGCCACAGGCTGATTGCCTCCATGCCACGCCGCATTGAAGCAGTCATTTCTGCAAAAGGATTCCCCACCAAGTATTGAGTGCATAACTGAATTTGAAGGTTGACTTTTTTGTATTAAAAACACTTTTCTTTTATTGGTCGGATGAAATATGCAAATTTTTTGAGATGGCAATCTTGGGTTTTCATGAGCTGTATGCCAAAATCATCAATATTAAAACAATAAAAGGGCTTGAACTACTTCAGTTGTGTGTAATGAATCTAAAATATATGAAAGTCTAATGTTTATCAGTACATTACAGAAAATAATTAACTTTATCACAATATGCTAATTTCTTGAGATGGACCTGTATAACTGCATCTATTGATGCATTATTGTGATCAGCTGTGTAGTTATTGTAATTACTGAAACATATGAATACTGTATTCAGTGGCCCTCGTGCATAATGCGCAGTGCTTCGTTCAGAGTCTGGAGCGGGGAGCGCCGCATTTCAGAGAACCCCGGTGCCTGGATTTATGGTCTGAACTGGCCCCAGTGTCAGATCAACTGAACCATCAGAACCACAGATCTTCTGCAGCTGCACTCTCAGGTTCTCTGAACTGCAACGTCAGTGGAGGATGAAACGGTCAAGGAACAATTGCAATATTTTTTAAAAGGAATGAAATAACGCTGCTGAAAATGTCATTAATATTACTGTTAAAATTAATAAGTTACAGGTAAAAAATAGATTATGACCGGATTTTTTTAACTGTCAGTGAAAGTGACGGAAAACGAAAAAGTCTAGAGAGACCTCTGATTTACATGACTTAAATTCATGTTTTTGTTTTGCTTTGATACCAAAATTGGTAGCAAGAACCGTGGTATCGTACCGAATACTGACATTTTGGTACTGTGACAACACTACAAAGGTCATTAAACAATTAAAAGTTTTTTCTTTAGTCCACCCTTTTTTGTGTAAAAGGTTTGCAGGAATAAAATCAACTGCACTGAGTCTGAGGACATGAATCTCCACCAGAAATAAGTTACTGAATCCAACAGAAAACTGACCAACTATTTGACCAATAATGAGACTGGGTATGTCTCCAGGGAAACCTTAAAGAAACAGGAGCTAAAAAAAAGAGATTCTGCTGACATAAAAAGTAAACAGTATTTTAGTGAAAATTTGAGGTGTGAAAACAAAGAATGTGATTCTAGAAATGCAAACTAAAATATTTTTACACAAATGGACATTTTGAAATTCACATATCTGTTTCCAGCTTCAAGATGAGTTTTGTGTTAAATAGAAAATGTTTTACATTGAATTAATTTTAAAATTCAGTGTTAAATTTCTTCCAATTCAGTTAAAATAAAATGATTCATGTAGGTTAAAAAAAGGGGAAAAATCTGATAAATTTATGATGAAATTTGATTTGTTCCAAGAGTTTTAAAATGTGACCTTTTTACCCAGAATACATTTATTATACAAGCAGAAGAAGGACGACAGTAAAACACATTTCTGTTCTTTCACAACTGGGATTTATTTTTTAATTAGTTTAAATTTTTTGCTTGAATATAGTTATTTGTTTTTCTGTTTCTGAGACAATAATCAGGTTATTAGATCTAAATGGGACTTTATTTTGAAAAACGTGACATTTTGAACTTCCTGCAGGTCCGTTTCGTCCCTGCTTCCATCTCCTTGGCAGCTGGATGATTAGAGGCGGAGTTTGGCTCATCACTGCCATCTCATTGGTCAGCAACAGCCTTGTCGTCCTGTCAGTCTTCTTCTCTCCATCCAGCTCGGTCACACCCCTGAGGATTTTGATTGGTCTGCTGGCTCTGGTGAATGGCCTGATGGGAGTGTGGAGCGGCTGGTTGGCGGCGGTGGATGCCTGGACATTTGGGAGCTTCTGGAGGTTTGAGGCCAGAACCATTGAGCTGCTGGATGGAAGAACTTCTCCTGATGTTGAAGAATCATTTGGATTTTTGTGGTTGCAGGTTTGGGGTGAAGTGGAACAGCAGCTTCCTGTGTGGCTTCAGCGGCTTCCTGTGCCTGTACGCGTCTCAGACCGGACTCTTCCTGCTGACGGCTGCAGCTCTGGAGCGATGTCTGTCAGCTGGTGGCGGTCCTCTGAGCAACAAAACCAACGGGAGCTCCAGTGAGGAAACACACACACACAAATAGCTTTTTATGGAAATCAAACCACCAGTTTGTTAAAATCATTCTGTGATAACCCTTTAAAAGGTGTTCACTGAAATAATCAGGTCTCGGGTTCAGACTGCGGATCCCCTTTCCTCCACTGTTGGTTCTGGAGCTCCTGCAGATCTTGTCCCTTAATATCCTCCCATCCTTATGCGACGTCGTCACATCATCATCCTAACAGTTCCTGATACTGACCCACATATTTTAATTAATTGCTAACAGTGTTTTAAGAATAATGTTATAATCTTATCCTTACCTGTTTATACATCTTTTTTTTTTTTAACTATGGTGTTTATAAAAATATTCACCAGTTATTTAAAAAATCCCACTATGCGCTAGTAATCAGATATGGTCACTTGGCCTATAAAGGGTTAAATATTAGGAAAAACTTATGAGATTCAGACTCACCTTCGGCTCTAAAGTCAATGTGTTTTTTCTGCAGGTCGCTCATCATCGCTGCTCTTCATCTGTTTGTCCATCTGTCTGTGTTTCTTGCTTGGCGTCGCCGTCACGCTCCCTCCGCTTTTGAATGGTCACAGCAGCACCTCCTTCTGTCTGCCACTGCCCTCCTTGTCCTCCTCTTCCTCTCTGGCCTTCTCCGTCTCCCTGGTCCTCTTTGACTCCCTTTGTTTCCTCGTCATGACGCTCGCCTACATTCGTCTGTACTGCCGCTCCAACAAAGCTCCACCCACCTTAGATGAGGAGGCAGCACTGACCCGACACGTTGCCTGGTTGATCTTCTCTGACTGCCTCCTCTACCTCCCCGTGGCCTTCCTCTCCTTCTCCTCCCTGCTGCAGCTCCTCGTCGCTGGGCCAGAGGCGGAGAAGGGAGTCCTGCTGCTCGTGATGCCACTTCCTGCCTGTGTCAACCCGCTGCTTTACCTCCTCTTCAACCCACTCGCCAGAGAGGAGCTGGCAGCGCTGACCAAAGGTACCTGCGTAGTCACACATGGCCAAGGAGCAGCCGGAGGAAAACAGCTGGATTCAACGTACGATGACGAGGCAGAGAAGCAGTCATGTGACTCCACTCAGGCGCTGGTGGTTGTTGAAAGTGTAAAAGAGGAAAAGGAGGAAGTACGAGGAAGAGGAGGGAGCAAGACGCATAACTCAGGGGCTTTTGTTGCCCTTTATCACTAAACTGACATACAAAACACACACACACGCACGCACGCAGTGTTTGATCTCACCTGACAGAAGTTTGATGTCCTCCATCATCATAAAACTGGAACCTGATTGGCTGGCGTTCCTGTTAGAATCCAATCAGATGGGTTCTGTGGCTCCACCTGAGACCTCGCCTATAAAACACCTGACAGGAAATCCACCTGAGACAAGTTAGTATTAATCGGGACTTCAAGGGATGTTTGGGTCATTCTGTTGAATCTGGAGATTTCTGTTAGCTGCTAATAGTTTTCAGTCACATTCACGTAGAGGTCATGTTACGAAAATGGCTCTTCTTAGTCTCTAGTGACATTCTAACTGTAAGTGATGGAGGATAATGTTCTGTTCTGGTTCTGCTGGACCTGACTGTAGCCCTCAACCCCTTTGACCAGCACCTACTTGAAGGGTGAGACACTTGAGAAGGGCTATCAGGATCTGTGCTGGAGTAGTTCTCCTCATATCTGCCTGAGTGTTATTTCTCTGTGGGTGTTTCCAAGTACAGGTCCTCCTCACCTATGGTGTCCCACAAGGTTCTATATTTGGGCCACGACTGTTCTTCTCTATCTCCCTCTTCAGCACATCCCTGAGCTCTTTAAAAAATCTCCTACCATTTTTATGCTGATGACAGCCAATCTGCAACAACCTGATCTGACTAGCCATAAGTCCTCCTCCTATCAGAGGACTTCTTACTGTTTCAAGAGGCTCCACCCACTTTGAGTGATGCCACCAGTGGGTGTGATCTGTACTGTAGATAAATAACTGATACTGAAACACCACTTCAGATTGACGCAAACATCTCTTTAAAGGGACATGAGTCAAGAATAAGAAACAAAACTCACGATCGCCATGCCTGGCACTGCGAATAACTGCAGCCTTGAACGGGAGAGCGCACAAACTTCTCAACTATCTCATAAGGGTTCAACCAAAGGCAGCCGGAGACATGATTCCATAAATAAAAATACATTTTATTAATAAAAAATGAAATATGGTAAAATAATACCTTGCGACACACACACACACACACACACACACACACACACACACACACACACAGGGTCCGAAAGCTGGGGCGATCCGACAGAGCTAATTTCGCTAGCTGCTATGTTCCATTCTTCCACCGCTGAAAGTTTTAATCAGTCTGTGTTCTCTGACTCCCGGAGGTGAGTTTGAAAAATCTAGGGTGATAGAATCATGTCCCGCCGCATACATCACCCTAGATTTCTCAAGTTCGCATCACGGAGTGGAGCTCTGGAGCACCTGGAGGAGCGTGCACAGCAGAGCCTTAGATGCACTGTAGGTGTAGGACTGAGGTCCCGGAAACAGTTGGGGATTTGAGGCCTACAGTGCCGAGATCCATAAACATCGACAGGTCGCTGTGCGGTCGCCTATAACAGCACCTTTAGCTCTGTGAAACCCTATAATCCATCAGAGAGGTTTTCAGCTCCATAAACGCTGTCAAAATAACACCAGTATTATGAGAAAAACCTCTGATGCGGACAAATGAAGTCCACCATTGACCAGCAACACAACACAACGGTGCAATGCTGCCACCTACTGGATATACATTTCTTATTACTTTTTTAGCTCCCTGAACGCCCAGCAGCGTCAGTTGACGTCACATCCGTAGGACAGCGCGGCAAATTTGTTCCCGAATTGAAATGCACTTTACAGCTCACAGCCAGTTCAAGGTTATGGAATGATACATGGGTGGCCTCATTCTTTTTGGTTTAAAATGCTTCATCACTCATTAACCTAAATACAAATGAACATGCATGATTATTTTTTATGACAATCTTGACTCATGTCCCTTTAAAGTCAAGTTTGTCAGCAAATAAAAATGTATTTGAATTCACACACAAATAAAAACAAGCATAATGATGTCTGCCTCTAGGGGGCGATAGAGACTATTTTCACCTGACAACCAGCTGTTGTCAGGTGAGCCAAACCTACAGATTCATACTGACGGTACTATCAGGCAGCAAATGTAGCAGCACTTAGTGATAAAAACACAAGGAGTTCACCATAAGCTCACCACAGTTTCACCATTTTTTTTCCCTCCACTTGTGTGTTTTCTTTAACAAACTGGCCAGTAACGACAGAATAAGCAGCAGCAGAAGAGGGAGGTCTCATACTCACTCACAGGTATCATGAAGAGTGATGATTCTTCAGATTTTATTTTGAAACGGGACCCAGTGTACACAATGTGTGACCAAATGTTGCCCCTATTGCTCACCCTTAACAACCCATGTTTTCACGAGAGAGAGTGAAAAGTGCAGCATGTCTGAGAGTTTCATCAGTCAAATCTCAGAATAAAAACCAGGAGTCAAAAGGATGAAAACAGCTGGAGCTCATGTCCAACAGCTGGAGACAAAAATCACCTGTAAGAGTCACACATTCATCTACAGCTTAAAGTGCCCATGGCATGGTTTTCCGTGTTTTCTGACTGATCTATCATGTTGCAACGTTGAGTTCTCACCTTAAACATGCCAGAAAGTGCAAAAAAACGGCATCTATTTGTCTCCTAGTACAGCTAGTGAGAAGCTCTTCAAGATTTCAGACCTCCTCCGCCAGTAGGTTTCAAATAGTTTTTTTCATCCCTAGCCCGCTGTGAGGTCATAGTGATCCGGACTTGCTTATATGGTCTAATTCTCCGCCCACATGCACGTTCACGACACCCGGAGCGAGGAGAACGCCAGTGCTGCCGCCACCATTGACCATAGACCGTGTAGCACAGACACAGAGTTATTCTCTCGTGTTTCTCTTTTCTTTTAGCAAATGTTTAGTTTAACTTTCAAGCGACGACACTGCCCCCTACTGTAGCCGAAGTGTCAGACTGCCATATAAGGAGAAACCCAGCAGAACCGGAAGGCGGCGCTTTCTTCTGATCTCTGAGTTGCTCGTTAGAAAATAATTACAGCGTATTTTGAATTATAATGGTGCAACGCTAATCTAGAGGCATCAAAGATTAAATCTGTTTAATATTAATTGATTTAAATATTGTGCCATGGGCACTTTAAGCTTTAGTTATGTTGTATGTTCAGTCAAGGACTAAAAAACTAAATGGTAAACACACTTCTGGAAGCCCCCGTGTGTTTGTGTGTATCTGTTGTAAATCGAAGCTACTGTGACAATCTGTTGTTTGTGTTGTGTAGACGTTTGGACATGTGTGTTAATGTCTGTACATTACAGCTCCGTTTACACGTTATGGACGTTTTTCATGAATTTGCGCTACAGTCATGATTGAGATGAGTTTTACATGAATGTGACCTAATAATAATAATAATAATAATAATGCATCAGTTTTATATAGCGCTTTTCAGGTCACTCAAAGACGCTTTACAGAGTTGCATTATTCATTCACACAGTCATTCTCACCGGTGGTGGTAAACTACGACAGACGTCTGTAGCCACAGCTGCCCTGGGGCAGACTGACAGAAGCGAGGCTGCCATTCTGCGCCATCGGCCCTTCTGACCACCACCAACATTCACACACAGTCACACTCACATTCACACAGGCAAGGTGGGTGAAGTGTCTTGCCCAAGGACACAACGACAATCTAACCCAGCCAGAGCTGGGGATCAAACCGGTGACCCTCCGGTTACCAGACCGGCCACTCTCCCAACTGAGCTAGTGCCGCCCCACCTAAAACATCATATTTATAAATGATTTAAAGGTGTGGTTTTCTGGGTTATTTTATAGTTTTGCATTGTTCTCTAGTGTAATTCAATGCTATCGGTGTAATTTTTTATAAAGAAAGAAGCTTTGATGCTTATAATATAAGCTTTAGAAGTTTCCCATCTGACACCTGAATTTGAAACAGCAGGATTCTCATTAGTATTAATGATAATGCACAGCACTCGCTTTCTGATTGGATGACCGAAACGTCAATACTCCGCCCCCCCGAAATGTCCCGAGATACTTTGGAAAGTGAAAGTGAAAAAGTTAAACACACAGGTAACAAACAGTAGCTACTAGTCTTTACTAAAGATTAGCTTTGAGGAAGCCTGCTTCCTGATCATTTCCTCAGTTTTCCTCCTCTTTTTCTCCTCTTGCTGTGTGTGTCACCTGCGCTCCCCTCCGATTGGGGGTGGGGTGGGGTGGGGGTGGGGGTGGGGGTGGGGGGGGTCGTGCAGCGTGGTGCTGACCGGCTTAAACACACATACACACGCAGAGAGGGAGGAAAAAAAAACAGAGAGAGAGGGTCCTGTGGCAGCCAGCCTGTGGTATATCGCCGAGTTGGCAACACTGCGTCTGCGTGCGTTCCGCCATGTTGAATTTTCAACAAAAACAAAAGCTAGCAGCTGGGTGGACCGAAAGGCGTTACCATCTCAGCCAATACACGTTGTGATGTCAAACCGTGCACAAATGCAGATCCGCATTTTTAAGTTTAATTTCTTACAGATTCTGTTTTTTTTTTTAAATAACCAGGGAACAGAGAGTGTTCATGTTTGGCCTACATGACAGGCTCAGGGGGATCTATTAGAAACTATGAAAACCTGAAAAAAATGGATTCTGACAAAACCACCCCTTTTAAGTAAAAGAAAATGAATGTGGTGTTCTGGTGAGATCCATGGCTTCAACATCTGCATTTTGGTTGATTTTCTCACGTCGGGTCCTCAGAAGCATCTCTGATGAATTAAAGTCAACAACGTTTGGTTTTGTTTCAATTTTTTTAGGATGCAGTAAAATAGGATCAAGTGTTTTTTGTTGTTGTTTTAACTGTCGGACAAATCTAACTATCTGCAGGGATCCTTTTTTTGCCATTCTGAAGTGTGTTTCTGTGTAAATGTTATTGAAAAAATTACTATCTTTACTTGTGTCCTTCAGGACTGATGGACTAACAACAAATCCAAACTCACTGCTAGACCAAGCTAACACTTTGCCCTAGTTAACAGCTAGTCTGAGCTAATGGCTAGTCTGAACTAACAGCTACTTGCTTGAGGTAACAGCTAGTCTAAACTAAAAGCAAGTCCAAGCTACTCCAACATCAAGCCAATGGCAGTCTGAGCTGATGGCTAGTTGGTGATAACCATAGATATCATATATATTGCTAGATGCCCTATCTGGAAGTCGACAGCATCCCTAAACAATGGCCATCTTACTTCGGACAGCTGACGTTCTGCTCTCTATGGTAGCAGATGGAAGGTGAGTGATCAACTTAACTAAAAATGCTCCTAACTCGATGAAAAATGAACGGAGTTACAAACGATTTATTTTCTTACAAACCTTATGACTTGAGATGGGATACTTTTACAGTTTATGAGTTTCCCAACCATTATCAATATATTTCACAGCCACATCTCTGATGTTTATAACAATGCAAACTTTGAAAATCGGTTAAAAATTTAGCAAGTTAGAGGTATTTAATAGTATTATGCAACATTGACAGCAATGTTATAAAAGGGCAGCTATCCGAAGTAAGATGGCCGCTGGCGTAGGGACGTCAGGATCCATTGACAAACAGCGCAGGTAAGATATCTAGCCATTATATAGGATATCTATGGTGATAACGGGTAGTCTGAGCTAAAAGCTAGTCCAAGCTACTGGCTAGTCTGTCTTATCAACTAGTCTGAGCTAAGCTGACTCAAGCTGGTAGTATAAGATCACCACTAGTTTGAGAAAGTAATAATAATATGTAATATGAAAGTGATAGAGATGTCAAGGTTTAAAAAAATAACATTTTATGAACTGCTGAAAAATTATGTTGAGCTGATTTGAGACAACAGCTTTGGCTTCACTCAGACTAGTCTGACAGCCCTAAAGGACATAATCTTTATTTCTGTGAACAAGAGCTGTTCAAGTAGCTATCTAGAAAAGGTATATTTTTTACTTTTACCTAAAATCACCCAATGGCAAAAGGATCCTTTTAAATGAGCCTTTTTAAAATGTCAAAGAAACATTAATGTCAATAAAATTTTTAATAACCTACTGTAACATTTAATTTGACAAACTATACATTGATTGAAAGAAAAACCCTCAAAAATTAGATGAATTAACTTTAATTCACAAAGAGCAACACCAGAGTGAAGGCAAAATGAACCTGTTAACTTTTGTGTTGTTTACATTAAATTTATTCCTCTTCCTTACAAAGAAAATATGTATTTTAGTCTGTTTTTGTAAATGTTCAAGTATTTTCATTTTCCTGGTGTTACAACCTGTAACAGACTCACTGCTTCCCTCTTGTGAAGGTCAAGATAAAAATAAAAAACAGTTCAAGGAGGCATCTGAGTGCAAATTGGAAATTAATTTAAGGCAGCCTCAACTGTACAAGTAAAGATGAGTCAAATGTCATTAAAGACACAATGCTCTAAAATTAGACAGTAGCAGGGACTAGTACAATGTAACGTGGCAATTTAGTAATGACCTGAAACCTAAAACAAAGGACTAAAATTAGGCAAAAAAATATTTAATGGTAACATTTATTAAGTACAATCTTGGCACAAATCAGAACTGAGAACATGTACTATGTTTAAAAATCTCGTAAAAACTTTCTGGTTTAGAAAATAAATTGTCAACATTTTTCAAATGAAGCAAAAAAAATTTTTTTTGTTAAACCAACAAAACCATCATAAATAATAAACAGAGGTGACTCTGCCTTCCTATTTGTTTTAAAGGTAAAGCCAGGATATCCTGTTTACAGGAACTGCCAAATTCACCTGGCTGAAAGACTCACCCACTCACCTGGTTAAAGGAGATATGAGTAATTGTAAACAATGTACCTTAAAACATTTTTTTCATGCCTCTTAACAACGTTCTAACATAGTATAGCTATAAATATATTGTGGCAATTAAAAAACCCCAAAAGAAATCAATAAAGTGGTTGTCCTGCATTTGTCTAAAAACCTCAGCCAATCATACATTTTGGACCGAAAGCAACTGTTAGACAATCCGTCTGTCAGTCTTGCTGAAGCGCCTCACTTCCTCACTGCTTGCTCCATTAATGCTGGAGCATTTTAAAGCAGAACATCACGGAAGTGAGAGAAGGACAGAAATGGTGCTGTTAGCACTTCAATTTTAGAAAAAAAGAGTCCCCAAAAGAAAAATACCTTTTCAGCTAGCAGAAAACAAAAAACATTTGGACATAGAGGAAAAACCTGGGGGAACGTTTCAATGGCTGGTGTTTGGCTCTTGATTGTTTCTGTGGCAATCTGCGGTTGCATGTCCGGAGGAGGTGTGGCATAAGGATTATACCTGATGGGAGGGACGTGTTTGTGTAAAATAGCTAGTGATACCCATAGATATCATATATATCACTAGATGTCCTATGTGGGACTCTACGGCGTCCCTACATGGCAGCCATCTTGCTTCGGACAGCTGACGTTCTGCTCTCTACGGTAGCAGATGGAAGGTGAGCATAAACTTAACAAAAAAAATAATCATAACTCGGAAAATGAACGGATTTGCAAACGGCTCACTTTCTTACAAACATTATGTGTAGGCTTGAGATTTGATACTTTTACAATTTATGAATTTCCCAACCATTATCAATATATTTTGATATATATTCACAGCCACGTCTCTGACGTTTATAAAAATGCAAACCGTTTGAAAATCGGTTAAAAATTGAGCAAGTTAGAGGTATTTAATAGTACATGCTTCATTGACACCAGTGTAAGAAAGGGGTGGCTGTACGAAGTAAGATGGCCGCCAGTGTAGGGACGTCAAGGTCCGTTGATGAACAGCGCAGGTGAGACATCTAGTGATATATATGATATCTATGGCGATACCTAGCTTGTTTGAAGATTCCTCAGTGAACCCTTTAATAATCCCACCCACTCACCTGGTTGTTAATCCATTCCACTCACCTGTTTAATAATTCTGTTGACTCTTTTTCACACAATCATGGTGTTTTTCTTCAGGAACATGTTCCATTCATTTTTTCAGAGAAGGTGGGGCTTAAAACCTTTACTGGAAACAGCCACCAGGGGACATTTTGGTTCCTTGTTTCTACAGCTAGTTATTTTCCACGTTGATGGGAAAGAATATTAAAGTAATCAGATTTCTGAATAAAAATTCCCTTTGGATTATCCCATTATCAAGATATTGTGTTAACGTTACAGTTTTATAATAATTGAAGTATTTCCTGGATTATTAGTTGGAATGCTTACTCAGCATTCCAACTATTGTTTTGCTGTTTCTCTTTAATTAGTTGGAATGCTGAGTAAGCATTCCAACTATTGAGTTCCTCCTGTAC
>SSNR01000418.1:485155-501253 GCA_006937965.1 Callopanchax toddi | reverse complement strand
ATAAAAAAAAAAAAAAAAAACTTTTTACACAACAGTTATTTCATAAGTTTAGTCCATCCAGGTGTGTTTATTAGCTGTAATTGGTAATAACGATAACGGCATTTTCACTTCACTAAAACAGCTGTGTTTAGATGTGATGTATAACAGTATAATACAAACTGTAATCTATTACACTAACTGCAGTGTTCTGTCAGTAGTTTTTAAACCACTACATGTTTGATGTAGTTTAACTTTTAAAACTACTTCACATCAATTAGCAAACTTTGACTTTATTTTTCACATAAATTTTTCTAGCAGATGAATTACAGTCTGAGAGACCTGATAATGTCATGATTAATGACCTGAAGGTAGGACCAGTTTAACACCTACTCTTCCAGTAGTGTTTTGTGAAACAGGCTCATTGACCAACCTGTCACCATTGGACCCAAACAGCTTTAACTCCATCATTTCTCTATAAAAGTTGATCTTAGTTTAAAACTGTGGCATTAAAGATGACGTGCGATATGGATTCCTATAAGAAACACTAGTTTAACTAAAACACGTTAAAAGTCAAGAGTATTGAAGGAGTGTAGAGCTTGTGCGTCTCACCAGTAGGTGCCCGCCCCCTGAGACGTCAGGTCCATCCCATCCACGCCGTAGTTATCATCATCCATTATCTTAGACAGACCAAAGTCTGTGATTTTGATTTCACCACATGCAGTTCCATCCACCAATAAGATGTTACCTGTGTAAAACACAGACAGTAAGAATCAGTGTTTGACACAAAGACTGACTCTAGAGGAGACAGCTTCTAAAGAATGTCTTTTCTTTTTTTGAGCACCTGGTTTGAGGTCGTAGTGGATGATGGGAGGTTTGATTTCGTTGAGGTAACGCAGAGCGCTGACGATCTGCATGACAATGGAGCGAGCCTCTTTCTCAGACATCAGCTTATTTTGCTTCAGATAGAAGTCGAGGTCGTTTCCTTCACAGAACTCGAGGACTGTACAGAATCTGACAAAGACAGGTACCTTCATTAGTTCATTCAGTAGAAATAAAACGACTCATTCAGGAGCTCTAAACTGCTTAAGAGGATTTGATAAGTGTCCATGTCATTCCAAGTAGGGCTGGGTGATCAGACGAATGTATCGACCATCGGCGATGGGCTCAGCCAATCGCCTCCCGTTTTTCAAGAACGATTTATTCGTCCCACTATAAATTAATTTCTTAATTATTAACAACGTTTGGTTGAAGTCAAAGGACGCAGCCCACGTAAAAATAATAAATAATGCTCTTTTTAAACGTTACACGGGAACTCCTCCCAGCTGCAAGCAGCAGCTCCTTTTTCCTCCTCCTCCCCCGAGAGCTGGCGGAGCAGCGGTGTTTCCTCAGTCCGTAGCAGACAGACAGAGAACGGCAGCAGCTTGTGTTAAGAAAATAAATGTATCTAAATAATATCTCTGGTGTGGTGGGGAGGAAACCATCACAGACTGGCTTTGTTCCAGTTAAACCGTGTTTACGCGTCGGCTACCGGTGCTAGGAATATTTAGCGAGTCATAACACCGATCTGGTGTTCAACTGTCTTCAGCTAAGTCTGATAAACGACAAAATGAAACTAAAACTGAAATACGAATAAAAAACCCTTCAGTGAACGTCGCTTCCATAAAATAAATCTCCGCTGCAGTTTGAAGTCTTTTTGAGCGATTTTGGTGACGGAGCAGCAGCAGCTAGCTGCTAGCTCTGTGTTAGCTTAGCACACAGCAGAAGGTAAACACTCGATGTCGGAGCTCTTTGCTGCCACTAGACGTCTGTTTAAAGCCAAAGTAGCCCCAAACAGGCGGCACTGTGTTTTTTACAACTATTTCCTCAATTTTGGGACTTCTGAGTTCTAATTTGGCAAATCCATTAGTGTGTGTTTACATTGCTCCACCCGGAAATATGTCAACATGTCACCTGCGCCAATAAATCGCCCATCGTCGATTTTTGGACTGACGATGGACGATTGGAAAAAAGTTACACATCGCCCAACCCTAATTCCAAGTTGTTTTTCAAAGAGCTGGAAAAACTGGCTTGAAGCATAAGAATGGACATGTCACTCCCCCTCCCCCACATGTAGGTCAGAGGTCAGGACTTCCTTTTCCTAAATGAGTAACTTAAACTTATTCTGTACTCTCAGCTGCTCAGATCAACTCTAAACACAAACCGATCAAACAGAAGACGTCAGACTGATGAAACCTGCTGCACACAAAGCATTCTAACTTGGTGCTGTGAGGGGATCCAGCTCACCATGTCTGAGCACAGCAAGACTGCAGCTAGCAGAGGTCACAGGTCACTTACGTGTCGGTATCCAGGGAGAAGTAGTCGTACAGTTTGACTATTCTGGGATGGTCCAGCTGCTTGTGTATCCGGTACTCCCTGCATGCATGCCTGGAAAGGAAGAAATGTCAAAGTGTTTGCAACAGGAAGAGTTTGTCTTTTCAGACCTGACATTTACACACATCTGGGGTGATCCCATCACAAGTTAAAACTTCACAACTGTCAGAAAGTTTGTAAATAAATCTCATGCTTTTATGCTAATCTTGTTGCGTGGTGTAAATGTGGCCTACTTGTGGTAGTTTTCCTTCTTCTCTTCTCTCCAGTTCTTGTTGAGCTGGTGGATTTTAACAGCTGCGTAGCGCTGCTCAAACAGGTCAAAAGCCTGCAAGTGACAAGCGAGCAAACATGCACGTTTGTTTTTAAATGCGCATTTATACAAACAGGAAGTGTAAAAAAAAAAAAGTGTGTGAACATTACCTTATAGACTTCACTGAAGCCGCCTCTGCCCAGCAGGTGCAGCAGCAGGTACCTCTCATTCAGAGTAGGGTGGTCTTTGAAACTGTGTGAGGACGACAAGTTCAGCAGTTCAATCAAGCATTTTGGTTCACATCATTGCTGCATGAGACACTTTTCTCCATTTGCTCAAACTAACAATGTTTGTGTTGTTTTTTTTGTGCATGGTGACTGATGCACTCAGCTGCTGACAGTTCTTCCTCTGACCCATTTACATACCTGTCTTTTTTCTTCTTCCAGACAACAAGGTTCTTACTCCTTTGCCAAAATCAGATTCAATTGTTTAAAGTTTGTATAAGATTATTTTTCAGCAGCTGACACGATTTACACACACATAAAATGTGCACACAAAACAGTCTACAAAAATGGGGCAAAATGTTTAGTAAAAGCTTGATGGAATTTTACATTTTAACATGTGTTTTATATGCATTTTTATTGTTTTCACTAAAATCTGCATTAGGATAAAAAATACTGTCCATGACACCTAAAGGAAAAAGTCCTGTTAGAAAATGAACAAGACATAATCCGTTTTTCTACCTGGAGACACTTTTCAGTTTCACTTCATTGTCTCAGAAATGTTACCGAACTACGACCATCCTCAGTTTGTTTCAAGCACTTTATTTAAGATCAAAGTACTTTCAAAACCTTGAATCCTTGGATCCGCCATTAATCTGCCCAGACACATTTTGCAGCAGAACATCCCGGAAGTGGGAGAGGACAGAAACTGTTAGTGCTTCCATTTTAGGAAAAAATACCAGAGTCCCCCCCCCCAAAAAAAAAACACATTTTCAGCTAGCAGAAAACTAAAAACGTTTGGAGGTGAAAAGAGGAAAAGCTGGGGGAACGTTTCTACAGCTGGAGTTTTGGTGTCTATTGTAACCGTGGCAATGCATGGTCCCATGTCCGCGGAAAGGCTGGACCTGCGGATTTTACCCGACGGGAGGGATGAGTGCTCCGAGACGTGTTTCTGTAAAAGCTAGCGATTAGTAGCTTGTTTACAATGCTGCAGAGTGCAGCTTTAACAGAACAAAGGACCCAGTGAGCTGGACCAGAGCCTGATCTAACCTGGACCAGAGTCTGACCTGACCTGGACCGGAGCCTGACCTGACCTGGACCGGAGCCTAGCCTGACCTGACCTGGACCGGAGCCTGACCTGACCTGGACCGGAGCCTGACCTGACCTGGACCGGAGCCTGACCTGACCTGGACCAGAGCCTGACCTGGACCAGAGCCTGACCTGACCTGGACCAGAGCCTGACCTGACCTGGACCAGAGCCTGACCTGACCTGGACCAGAGCCTGACCTGACCTGGACCAGAGCCTGAGCCTGACCTGACCTGGACCAGAGCCTGACCTGACCTGGACCAGAGCCTGACCTGGACCGGAGCCTGACCTGACCTGGACCAGAGCCTGACCTAACCTGGACCAGAGCCTGACCTGACCTGACCTGGACCAGAGCCTGAGCCTGACCTGGACCAGAGCCTGACCTGGACCAGAGCCTGACCTGCACCAGAGCCTGACCTGACCTGGACCAGAGCCTGACCTGGACCAGAGCCTGACCTGACCTGGACCAGAGCCTGACCTGACCTGGACCAGAGCCTGACCTGACCTGGACCAGAGCCTGACCTGGACCGGAGCCTGACCTGACCTGGACCAGAGCCTGACCTGACCTGGACCAGAGCCTGACCTGGACCAGAGCCTGACCTGACCTGGACCAGAGCCTGACCTGGACCAGAGCCTGACCTGACCTGGACCAGAACCTGACCTGACCTGGACCAAAGCCTGACCTGACCTGGACCAGAGCCTGACCTGACCTGTACAGAGCCTGACCTGGACCAGAGCCTGACCTGGACCAGAACCTGACCTGGACCAGAGCCTGACCTGACCTGGACCAGAGCCTGACCTGACCTGGACCAGAGCCTGACCTGGACCGGAGCCTGACCTGACCTGGACCAGAGCCTGACCTGACCTGGACCAGAGCCTGACCTGGACCAGAACCTGACCTGGACCAGAGCCTGACCTGACCTGGACCAGAGCCTGACCTGACCTGGACCAGAGCCTGACCTGACCTGGACCAGAGCCTGACCTGGACCAGAGCCTGACCTGACCTGGACCAGAACCTGACCTGACCTGGACCAGAACCGAGCCTGACCTAACCTGGACCAGAGCCTGACCTGACCTGGACCAGAGCCTGACCTGACCTGGACCAGAGCCTGACCTGACCTGGACCAGAGCCTGACCTGACCTGGACCAGAGCCTGACCTGCACCAGAGCCTGACCTGACCTGGACCAGAGCCTGACCTGGACCAGAGCCTGACCTGACCTGGACCAGAGCCTGACCTAACCTGGACCAGAGCCTGACCTAACCTGGACCAGAGCCTGACCTGACCTGGACCAGAGCCTGACCTAACCTGAACCAGAGCCTGACCTAACCTGGACCAGAGCCTGACCTGACCTGGACCAGAGCCTGACCTGACCTGGACCAGAGCCTGACCTGGACCAGAGCCTGTCCTGACCTGGACCAGAGCCTGACCTGGACCAGAGCCTGTCCTGACCTGGACCAGAGCCTGACCTAACCTGGACCAGAGCCTGACCTGACCTGGACCAGAGCCTGACCTGACCTGGACCAGAGCCTGACCTGACCTGGACCAGAGCCTGACCTAACCTGGACCGGAGCCCGACCTGACCTGCACCAGAGCCTGACCTGGACCAGAGCCTGTCCTGACCTGGACCAGAGCCTGACCTGGACCAGAGCCTGACCTGACCTGGACCAGAGCCTGACCTGACCTGGACCAGAGCCTGACCTGACCTGGACCAGAGCCTGACCTGGACCGGAGCCTGACCTAACCTGGACCAGAGCCTGACCTGACCTGGACCAGAGCCTGACCTGACCTGGACCAGAACCTGACCTAACCTGGACCAGAGCCTGACCTGACCTGCACCAGAGCCTGACCTGGACCAGAGCCTGACCTGACCTGGACCATAGCCTAACCTGGACCAGAGCCTGACCTCACCTGGACCAGAGCCTGACCTGACCTGGACCAGAGCCTGACCTGACCTGGACCAGAGCCTGACCTGACCTGGACCAGAGCCTGACCTGGACCGGAGCCTGACCTGACCTGGACCAGAGCCTGACCTGACCTGGACCAGAGCCTGACCTGACCTGGACCAGAGCCTGACCTGACCTGGACCAGAGCCTGACCTGACCTGGGAGGTTGATGCTCCATGTTAGAGAATTGTTTTCAGACTCTCAGCTCTTAACTTGATGAAAAGTTGTTGATTATTCTTTTCATTTTATATCCTCATCCATGCAACATCTGTTCATGTAACTAGCCTAGCATACCTCTCTGACTGCAGCACACAAGGAATATCTGGTCCTGAGTTCTTTCATTAAATCCACGTTGTCATTACACTCTGATGATCTGACTACAGCTGCTGGCGTTTTTAGTTTTACTTCTGGAGCATCGCTGCTCTCATCCTGCAGAGTTTAGCGACGTATTTCTCCCCCGCCCCGCAACGCGGGCTATTTTGGTGTCAATGTGACCATTAAGATTTATATTTCATTACATCTAGTTTAACGTGTGTCTGTTGTTGAACCACATGAAGACCTTCAGCGCTGTGGAGGTTTTTCTTTGGAACCGCATCGGTTCCAGGTCCTGGAAAAAATCCTCGGTTGTCCCGGAGTGACCTGGGATACTTTTTATTCACATCTTTGGGAAATTAGGTCGTATTTGCGACCAAAATGGTCGCACTCTAGAGCCCTGAGTGCGCAAATATAGGTTGAATATTTCTCATATGCTTTACATTGTTTTAACATATATATTTTAAAAACTTCATTCTGAAGGTGTGGCGGCTTTTATTTAACCGTGGAGGTGAGCCACGATCAATTACACGTAGAGGAAACCCTGTAGTTATTTCATTTTATGTAATGCTCTGCTGATTTTTACTGAATATCAACAGGTTTGATCAGCTGTTACACTGGGTGCACTTACGCTGAGCTGTCCTCGTTGTTTATCCTCTTCAGCTCTCTGATGTGAAGGTTCCTCACTCGCTCCAGCCGCTCCAGCTCAGCCTGGATCTCAGCTTCCTCCTGGACACACGTCATATGTTATATCAAAGACCTTTTATATGAATCAAAGGATTCAGTGAGATGAAACACAAATGTCTGCCTCTGATTAGATTTTAGAAGCAGGTTACATCTTTTACAAAGTTTCTAGTCACATTTAGTTCCTACAGAATGCTTCGTTCACTGACTGTGGGATTTTTAACCACCGACCTTTTTTAAGTGTCCAAGGCGAAGCTTGAAGATTTCTTCCTGCTCATGGTATTCAGCAAGTGTCAGGCTGTGAAAAATATGGTACACCAAAATCTATTTCAAGCACTTTCAATACGTTTTCAAGATTTTCCAGCACCTGTCACTGGTAATGATTTACACACAAACAGTACATTTTTATTCAAAACCATAATTTCATGTCCTCGTCTCATACATGTAATTATTGTTCTACAACCAATTTTTAGTTACAGTTTTAAATATCAATATCAACTGATTCTGGTCACCTGTTGACTTTTTAATAAATCCCTGGTTTCAAGCACTTTATTAAAAATTCAATCAATTTAAAAACCTTGAAAACACCACAATAAAATCCAAGCATTTTTAAATATTTCAATCACCTGTAAGAACCCTGATGAAAATCTAAAACTCCTCACTGAATAAAAACACTGTTTAGATCCAGTTTAGTCTGAAATTCAAATGCAACTAGCTTCACTGGTAATAGATATATTCAAGTTTGTGTGGCTTTAACTTTGGAAAAATAGAAAATCTTTCCATGCAACATTAACCGTTTACTCACAGCTGAGGCAGAGAGGGCTTGAGGAAAGGGTCCGAATCGTTACCATTGACCACCTTAGTTTTACGCTGCTTGGGTTCAGATGTGGAGGCCACAGAGAGGGAGGGAGACGCTGGGTTTGGAGGCTTCCTCTTGGCAAGCAGCTTCCTCTGTCGCTCAATGTCCTCCCTCTGCTGGTTGATGCTCTCCTGCTGCCTGCATAGAGAAAAACAAACAAAGAAAAAGAAAGAGAGAGAGGGAGGGAGGGAGAACGGTTCATAAATCCAGGTTCTCAAAACAGTCTTTGTTGTTCTGCTCCTGGCTGTCAAATCAAACACGCTCAGAAAACTCAAATCCATTTCTGAAGCTTCAGTGTGTTTTCCTACAAAAGCCAAAAGGACTCTGGCCTCACTTGATGAGGTTTTGAAAGGCGTATCCGTCAGTCCACTGCTCCGTGTAGGAGGCGCCGTGTCGGACGGTGGTGAAGTGACCGAGGCGGAGGCGGTCCCGCATGCTCTTCTCACGACATGACTGCTTCTCCTGGGTGCTCTGTGGACAAAAACAAAGACAACTGTTGGATCTACAGGTTTTGTTCAATTTAAACCCCCTGGGTTTTTTCCAAATATATTTATTAATTTTCAGTTCTTTTCCAAATTTTAACACAACAAAACACACACAAACCACAACAGCACAATAAGCGAGAGTGGCTATGCATATATCACATTAAGGTCTGAACCTAAGAGCTGATAAAAGCTTGAGACAAGACGGTAGACAAATGTCCTTCAGTGTAGTCCAAAAAACGCTCCGTATACGATTGAATGTGTCAGATTTAAAATGGACCAAGCATGTTAAAAAGTCAAGTGGGATGTACTCCAATATGAGCTTTCTCCATCCAGAAACAGTAGGGGGCTTATTAGAAATCTACTGCAAGAAAATATTCTTCTGAGCACAGAAAGTTAAAATGTTATATAATTTACTTTTGTATTTGTTATTAATGTGCTTACTTGGTAGACCAAGGAGAAGAGACACTGGATCCAGATCAATATCGATTTTAATTATTTTTTTGATTTCGACTAGGACAGACTGCCAATATCTTGGGACAAGACCAAAGGCAGTGTGTAAGGTAGATACATGATGTTAAAAAGAAGTAACCGAATTAGATTTATGCAACTGATCAAATAATTAAATAAAATTCACTCATCTAGCTCTAAAAAATAAAAAAGTCAAATGGCTTGTACTTGTATAGCGCTTTCTAAGTCCTAGAACTCCCAAAGTGCTTCACACTACATTAGACACATTCATCCATTCACAAACACACACACACACACACACACACACTCTAAACATGAGTTGTCACAACTAAGCCAAACAGTTAAAGCAGAATGTGACAATCTGCTGCCAGAATCTTACTGTGGGCAACTAGCAGGAGATGAAATAAAAATGAGTAAATTAGTTCAATTTTAAGTTGAATCGAACTGAATTCATTTGTACTTGTGACGTTTCTAAATGGCCGGTTCATTATGGGACATATGAGGTAACTACAAATCAATCATGGAACATGCAAATTTTCTTGTTAACCACAAAACATCTCATAATGCCTCCATTTTGTTCCTCAGTCTACCTTCATTTCATCTGTAATTTGGTCACCACCCCCTTCTAAAGCGGTCTCACATTTCTCACACTTTTTACTCACAAGAACTAAATGGAGAAGAGCTCCAGGTGAGGTCAAGAAATGCACAACTACTATTTTACGAGGAATTTGTTCAAAATTCCAGCTACATGAGAGAAAGACTTCCAGGACTCCCACAATGTAGGACGTGGTTCACTGTAGCTCCATGGGAATGTGATTAGATTATACCCTGCTTGACACAGCTACGTGTTCAGAGTTATCAGAATCTTTATCTCTTCAAAACTATAACTGGAAAAATAAGTCTTTAGATAAAAGGCGAGTTGCTAAATCTGGTTGAGGAACGCTCGCACCACCTGCCCTTGGAGCCAGATTCCTCTGAGAAGCTAAGTGCTAATAAGATGTTATGTAGCATTAAGGAAAGGGGAATTTGTGGTCTGCATTTGACCCATCCCTGAGGGAGCAGAGGGCAGCCATTTTTTGTGGCGCCCGGGAGGCAGTAAGGTTCAGTATCTTGCCCGAGGATTCTTCAACATGGCTGGGCCGGGGTTTGAACCCACACTCTCCCACATGGGAGGCGATCTCTCTTGCCACTGAGCCATGGTCGCCATTAACATGATGAACTGAACTGGACTGAAATATTCACTAAATTCAAATCAATATCAACCTGTTAAGAAGGAAGTAGAGACTAATCTAATACCGCTGGGACATGGTAGACAGTCAACTAGCGTCCACAACGATGTGGCTAAACTCTTAGCTATGATATGCTCTGAGCAAAAATTTGAGGCAAAAATGCAGCAATACAAGAGCAACTTGTGATGAAATTGGGAATCCTTAAGAACATTGAGACATTCTGGAAATGTCTTCATGGAATTCTTTTGAAATTTGTCTCTTAGCAGTCACAGCACAGGGAGACACTGGCTTTATATGCAGCAAAAACACAACCAGTAAAGACGTAATCTACACAATGAATCTGAAAGAGGGCATGACTGTGCAACTTATCAGCTAAAAATAGAGCGGTACTCTCTACATCACTCAGGAAAAAAAAGTAAAATAAAAGTAACGTCTGAATAAAGTCAGTTTAGTTTTTATGATCAAACTAGACCTAAAAAATGAGCATTTCTTTATTTTACCATCATCGTGGCTCAGATTTACGACTGTGCAGAAACACTAACCTTTTCTATGAGCAGTTTCTTGCTCATGGTGATGCACTTGTTGAGTCTCTCCTTGTATTTCTCTAGGAGTTTTTGCTGTTCGTCAATCTGTCTCCGTAAGTCACAATTAGCCTGTTAGAAGGAGCACAAAAGCATGAACCTGTAATTTAGAGACACAAGACCAACCTGGTACAGTAGACATCTGGAGGACAGAACTCACTCTCAGCAGGTCATCTATTCGGCCCTCTTTCTTTTCCAGGTCTAGACTCTTGTTGCTCTCCAGAGCAGCGAGTTTCAGGCCCGTCAGCTCCGTCTAGTAAACAAAAATAAAATGAGCTACATCTGAGACATGCACCATCTAGTATGCAATCTGTTTTAAGATGAAAATCTTGTCAGCTTTTATACCTGGACACATTTGCTTAAAGAGGCTTTGAGGCCGTGTTCCCCAAAGCACAGACTGGTGGGAGAGGAGCTATTCTGTCGGATCTGCATAAACAAAAAGGTTTTATTAAACCTTGTTCTGCCACACACAGATGTCATCAGAACTCCCCGAGCCTGGGTAAAATCAGAAACACTCACAATAGAACCTGGAGCAGAGTGGGAGCTCTGTGGAGAGCGGCGGACTGATGGGAGGCCTCGAACTGGACTGGAACCATTTCCACCCTGGAACTTTGCAGAAACACTGAACTTAGGATTTGTGTTCAGGTCATCATGATTCCTAACAAAATGTAGCAAAGCTGTGATACTCACATCAAAGTAATCACTGATCTTGGGTCCGCGTGTGGAAGTCTTCCCTGCACAAAAAAGAAAATTACATTTAAGAGCAGGCTGTCAGGAACTTGATGCTTCCACTGGTTGAATGCAGACATTAACTGTACCTTGACTGCTCTCAGAATAGGTATCAGCTTTCCTCTTCCTCCCCCTGGACGATTCAGAGTGCTTCTTCTCCGGGGTCTGTGAATCGATATGAAATAAGAGAAAGAAAAAAGCAGTCAGAAATCCCCCATGTTTTACCTAACAAAGAGACACCAGAGCTGGGTGTTCGGCAGGATAGAGAAGTAGGAAGAAAAGAGTACGTACTGAGTAGGCAGGCGAGCCCCCTCTTTTCAAATCAGAGTTCTAGAAGGAAAGGAGAAGAGGAGGTGGAGGGAGTGGGAGAAACAGAACCACAGCTTTGTGATATCTTCTCCTCGTATTAAAACCTAACGTCTCTGTGTGAGCGTTACCTCCGACTCCTTGTCGCTCGACGAGCCCAGACTTCCATAGCTGTGGTTTGAAGACTCATTGGCCAGACCCTGCACAAACAAAAGAATTCAAACACATAAATGATGACACACAACAGTGGAGCTATTAGTACAGATGTGTTGGGAAATTTCAATGACTTCAGGACATTTACTCAACAGAGAAACCTGACTGGGGCAGGCCTCCAGTCTGCCACACCTGACTGGTATGAGGATTGTTAGCTATTAGGTGTGTCGCTTGGCTACGTTCCAGTGTGAGAGCATTTCCAAGAACTGTGACTCCTTTTTAGGAAAACAGGAACTTTTAACCTGCTTTTCCACCATGGGAACCAGGGCTTGGTTTTATTACATTTTACGGTTTGTGGCGTAGGACTTTCTGATGGTGCTGCTTCAGCTTGTCTAAAGCTTCAAGACTAGAAACAACAAGCTTTCTATTGTAGATGCTATTAGATGTAAACGTTTTTTGTCTTTTTATAGATAACAAAGTGCATTTGTGGAGAGAAAATGTCTAAATCAAAGTCATTTAAATGTACATATGAGTTTTTATGGGTGTTCCTGTATCATATTTTAATATAGAGGCTTCAGTTTGTATTTCTGTTTGTGTCTGTGCTGCCGTTACCTTAGCACCTCCACTGGTGCTCCCAGTGCTGCCTCCTGTGTTGCCGCTGACAGCTCCTGTAAACCTGGCCTCCAGCAGCTCCTGTCTCCTGGGGTCGAGGCTGTGCAGCTCCTCCATGGGGCCTGACGTGAGGACATAGGTGTCATCAGGTACAACTTATCACAACTACCAGAGACAGAACACCACAAGAAGAAACTACAAACATCAACCAACAAAATTATTACAAAATAGTGAATGTTTTAAGCACTTCCATATCACTGGGAAGTCAGTAGAAAGGAATCAACATAGGATGTTACGAGTCTGCTCACACAAAAAAAACATCAGCTAATTTACAGCATCATCTTGTTAAGCCAGTCTCCATCATTCTGTGATCTAAAAAGCATCAAAAAGTGTATACACGGAATTGATTTCTGTCTTTTCACACACCCAATCAAAATACTACATGTGAGTATCGTGGTCCTGTTAAAAGAGGCCATTCTGGTAGAAAAAACAATTACTTTTACCTTAAACTTACACCAGTGAGCCTTAGTGGCAAAACTTTCAGCTGTAAATCAGATGCACAACCTGTCACACATGTAAGAGATTACACATATGTGCTGTCTGATCCAGCACCACCCAACCAGAGAGAGCTAACACAGCTCCTCTGCTGCAAGTGTTTGTTTCCTTATTGGATATTTCCTGGCTGTCATCTTTACACAGCTTCTGGCTCTGGGGCAGGCCTTAAAAGGCATAATGGAGATTGAAGCAGACAGAGCAGCAGCAGGGAGGTTATCTTAGGGCAAATTAGACTGATTTAGCTTAATTAAAACCTTATTTTTGTTCTTAATAACTTGTCATCACCTGAGGATTTAATATTATTTTCACATTTCAGCTCATCAGAATTTTGCCACATCACACCCCTCTATTTAGGAATAACTTTGTCAATAACAAGTCAAAAGTGAGAAAATGTAACATAAATGTGGATAAGTAGTTCAAATGACCAGCCAGGGCCTGCTTTAGTGGACTGCTGTGCGTTAATGGATGCACGCAGAGCTACGTTGTTTATCTACCAGATGACAGGAGCAGGCGGATTACACAAAGTGCAACAAAAACACTGTAATGGCATCAGCGGCTACCAGCAACAACAGCAGAGTTCGACACGAACAAACGAGCAGCTACAACCAGCCTCAGTGAGAACATGACGGCCTGCCGCCACTTGGACTGGCCCTAAACTCTACTGACAGCTGACGTTTGGCTTCGGCATCAGTCAACTTGACATCCATTATTTTTTACTTCAACAGACGTTAGCTCGACACACAAACCGGCCCGCTTCCCCACCGAACCGGACACATTCTAGGGAGAACCGGGCGGAGCACTTTGTTGTACCTTCCTTGCTCTTTGCGGTCGCTGTTATGTGTTGTTGAGATACGGTTGGGGACGAGGAGAGCTGCGACCAAGATGGCGTCGCCTCCAAACTTCCACCACCACTTCCACTGTTACTTTGGACACTCATGAAGCCACTTTACCGCCGAGAGGAGCCAGCGCACACACTACTGCCGTTTGCGGAAATCCCAAACTCTCGTCCATCGTTTGGCGCTGGCTGCGGCCAAACCAACAGGCTCAGAACAACCGAAAGCTAGTCCGTCTTTGTGTCGCCACTAGACGCCTGGCATGTTGTCAGCCCGTGCGGGTCCTGCGGAGGAGCGGCTCCTTGAGACGGGTCCAACCTTCGCATGATGACCGCAGCGCGCGCCTGTCAGCATCCAGCGGCGCTTTGATTCTACTAGCAGGCGAGGTTACTATCGCGAGGCTGGCCTGGCACGCACCTAGCAGCGCGAGGAGGAGGGGGAGTGGCTTGACACCAAAACAGACACTGATCTGGGATCGTTTTACCCTCCTCCAAACTAGCTGTGGGTTCACCGGAAGGCGCCGCTCTGCGTCGACCTGAGAACAGTTTACACAAAAACACCCTAAAAATGGCCGAAAGTGGTTGTTTGCATCAGGAAACAGAAAAAATAAGCGACTATTTACATTTAGACTACAGATGCACTTGATTATACAGATATACATGACTCATAGAATTATTGTACAGTAAAACAGCTGCACTTTACTACTGTAAGCGCACCATGTACAGTCAGTGTGTGTATTTGTGAGTGTGTGGGATTATGTGCTGGTTTGGGTTGTGGTCTTGATGTGTTGTTTTTCAGTCTTAAAGTTGCAGGGAGGAGGGGGTGCAGGTGGGAGGATAGTAATGTGGTCTGGGCTACAAGGTCTTTTGTTCCAAATTTGGTGCAGTGCATCAAAATGCCTTTGCCACCTTGCAGGGCAGCATGCACAAGCCTCACTGTGACATTTGACTTGGCCTACATTTTATTTGCGTTCTTATTTGAATTTAAATGCATTTGTATACAGGCCATTTTATTAGGTATGCCTTACTAGTACTAGGTTGGACCTATTTGCCTTCAGATCTGCTGCTGACTGGATATCTTCTCTGTAAACCCTAGAGATGGAACCACTTGAGTGCCATAATAAGGCCAAAAGACTATTAAAACTAAGGAACTTTATCATTGTTGTTCATCAGTGTGTTCAATATGTTTTTGATTTTGGAACAATCTTTTTTTTTTGTGAGTTTATTTCTTGTTTTAGGCTGTTAACACAATTTTGCCTTTGCTGTCTTTATGTCATTTTTGCATGTACATGTGTGTTTATAGGAAAAAGTTCATTACTAACAATCTTATAAGTCAGGAGAGAGACCCAAATAGCACCACTAATAAAACAAAACAAGTTAAGTTTATTTCTATAACACATTTCACAAAACATCAAAATTAAAACAAGACAAAAAAAATCATTAAATAAGACTATTATAAACAAAGATAATTAAAAACACAAAATAATCATAAAAACAAATGAATAAAGATGGTTAAAAACCAATGAAAAAATATAAAAGATTTAAGTAAAAACAATTTGAAATGATAGGTTCTTCAGCTGCTCCAGACTGTCTATACAGCGTCAAACTAAAGGAAGTTCATTCCAAAGTCGCGGTGCAACAGACTGGAAGGAGCGATCACCTCGACTTTTAAATCTGGTCCTTGGAACTGTTAGGAGATTCTGGTCTGTGGACCTGAGGACTCGGGTTGGAACTGTTAGGAGATTCTGGTCTGTGGACCTGAGGACTCAGGTTGGAGCTGTTAGTAGATTCTGGTCTGTGGACCTGAGGACTCGGGTTGGAGCTGTTAGTAGATTCTGGTCTGTGGACCTGAGAGCTCGGGTTGGAGCGTAGGTCTTTATCAGTTCAGTAACATAAAGAGGAGCTTGACCATGTAGGGCCCTGAAAGTTAGAGTCAGGATTTTAAAATGAACTCTACATTTAACAGGTAACCAGTGCAGAGACCTCAGAATAGGAGTGATGTCATCTTTCCTGTTTGCTCCAGTGAGGAGCCTCGCTGCAGAGTTCTGGACCAGCTGAAGGCCATAAAGGGCTTTTTGGTTCAAACATGTGAAAAGTGTGTTACAGTAATCTAGACGGGAGGAGATCAAAGCATGAAGAACCATTTCCTGTTCAGGTTTTGACACCAACTTTCTCAGTTTGGAAATATTTCTCAGATGATAAAAACAGTTTCTGACCAGCTGTTTTGAGTGACCTTCAAGAGACATTGATTGGTCGAAAATAACACCCAGAATCCTCAGGTTTGACTTTACAGCAGAACTTAAATGTCCAATATGTTGACTGATCAGAGGGACCATCCTATCAGGGGCAACAATCAGACATTCAGTCTTTTCAGGGTTTAACTGAAGGAAGTGATTTTCTAACCAGTTAGTAGCTGACAGACACTCCAGTAGTTCAGACAG
>SSNR01000418.1:427634-484584 GCA_006937965.1 Callopanchax toddi | reverse complement strand
ACACACACACACACACACACACACACATATATATATATACACACACACACACACACACACACACACACACACATATATATATACACACACACACACACATTTGTATACAAAAAATGATGTACTACACACATACAGACATCCATACTGCGATGGGTTGAAACAAGCTTTCTGTTGATCAAACTTTCCTTGAAAAGATTGCAAAAAGGGAACAGACCCGTGTGCACCTCCTGTGCACCTGCTTATGGTAACCTGATTTCTTTTCTCCTATTTTTTGTGGCAGGGTTTCCATAGTAACGGAGCAATAGACTTGACAGGCCACAAAGAAGATTGCACAAGATTGTACATGACACCAAGCACACACACAAACACACACACTCACAGTTACCCTGCATTTGTGATGTGATTCCACACATGAGACAGTTGTGTTATGAGGAAATGAGTGATGGACAGCTGATATTCCAGGAGGTTCATAGAGCATCAAATGCCTAATGGAAGCCAGGGAGTGTCAACTGGGATTCTGGAAACTTCCTTCAGCTAAGATGCACAACTGCAGTCAACAACCATGAATCAACAACCTCCTATATAATAGCAACATATTGAAAATGCAGTTGTACACAATACAGTACACACGGTTGCTCTATTAATTGCAGCATTAAGCTAAGTACACACCTAAACAAAAGGGAACTGCACAATCAACATCATCAGTGTTTATTAAAGGACCTCCCACTGTAATTCAGTCGTCCATTTGATTTCCAAAGACAATATTTCTGAATAAGCAAGTAGGGATGGAATGTATTCAATCAACATATTGACTGTGAAATATATAAATGTGTGTGTGTGTATACATGTATATCACAGACGGTAGATGTTGTTTGACTACCAGAAGGAAGAATGTTTGATAATTCTGTGAAGAAGAGGGAGAAAAACTCCTCCACAGAGACGTGAGAGACTCATTATTACTAGTTATCACAAACACACTGGATTGTAGTCGTTTCCTCCAGGAGAGTTACAACCTGTTATTAGGGTTAGGGTTTTACACACATGACCAGGTTAGCTTGGATAGTTTTGATCCCTTAATAAATGAAGTCATCACTACATTTTGTATTTAACCAGGTTGATATTGAAATGTGTTTGTTCTTGCTTATAAGAAAACACAACAGAAATCTGTAAACCTCACCCTGGTCCCCAATAATTAAGAGGAGAGTAAAATAGATAACCTCTAGAATGTGTAGTTATTTATAGACAATAAAACCAGGGACTCAGGGTTCTTAACGTTAAAAAACATTATTCTGGGATCAGAGACATATACAGTAGTTAACCATCCTGTTGTCTTCATTTTATAAACACCCCTTGTACTCCTCATCCTAAAAAAAATCTCAAATGAAGTACCGGTAATTTATTTTCATTTAAAATCATCTATTTTGCATGAAGACACAAACTCGCTCACCAGAGACTGTGTGAGTGACTTTTACAACGCAGAACGACCACAACCCTTCAGTGGACATTCACTCTTTCATTTCAACACAGTTATCATTTATGGTTTCTTTACTGAAGTGCTTTTATAACCTAAGGTGCTTCAAAGATTATTTAATATATACATGCATTTTATCATAAGATAGTACTTACATAACCCAAGAGAGTAATACAAATGCACCACAGAAAGTAGTTTTGAATTCAGTTTACTGAAGGCACCTCCAGTAATAGTCAAATATAACCAACCATCTAAGGTGGAAGCACAACCACTACATAGTGATGACCTCCACCTGGAAAACATCATTATGGGACCTGAAGTCCTCTGTGGGACATTTTGTGACATCATCACTTGTCATTTGGTGACGAGGATCTTTATATTTTTGACAAAATGCTTCCCATTCAGTTTAACGGTTTATTAATCTGTAGACAGAGAACGCAACAAGCTTTGGGTTGTAATTCCTCATCTTTCTAATCGGAAGTGGATTTCTGAAGATTCGGGGACAGAAACAGCTCTACAGTCTGTTCAGTGAAGTGAATGCTCGTGGTTTCATCACGGAGAACTGAGGGCTCTGCAGCACATTTAGAGACTGAATGTAGAAGTATTGGTCAGCAGTGCTCTGATGGTTGGGTCTGACGATTTGACCTTTTGGAGATGAGCATCGGGGAAAAGGTGATTATATACGGTACCTACATGAGAACTGATTTTATACATCGAAAGTGAATCTTAGTAATCAGAATCAAAGTCATTGTTATGCCACCAGTATTCCATCAGGACTAATGTTAATGAAAATCACTTTTCGGAATCCTAGATAAATAAAAGAGCAGGACAGAGGTTACCACCGCCAGTAGACTGCAGCTCACTTTAATTATAATAAAAAGAAACACCTGTAGTCAAGCCACAAAAACAGAAAAATAGAAAGTTTGGATTTTATTCATCTTTTATTAAGATAAATCTGTTTAAGGCACAGTTTGGTTATTTAATTTTTTATGAATGTAAAAGAGATGCAGAGTGCGTGTACAGTAAATCTCAGTCTGGGTTTGTCCATTGAAGCTTCAGGAGAAAATGCTTTTCCTGTGAACAGCAACATTCCTCGTCTGTTCCTCGTACATCCTGACATATGATCTAACCAGGTCCTCCATCGTGTACGCCTGAAGAGAAGATGGTCAAAGAGTTATTCATTTCTAAACCCATCTCATCAAATGGGCACCAGGGGTTGTGTAATAAGCAGCGTCTCACCTGAGGAGTTTCACAGACGAAGCTGACGCCCTTCACCAGGGCGCGGAGGGTCATCTTGAACACGTTGCCTTTGCTGCTGACCTCTGTGATGCGGCTGAATTCATGCTTCACTATCAGCTCCTGAACAGGTTTTAGGAAGTCAAATCATAACCAGCAATAATAACTGACAACATTTGTTGCAGATAAAGAGAATTTAGTGCTCAAACCTTTGTTTGTGGTTCTATTAAGCTGACACCTTTTTTGTGGATGGCGATCCAAAGTGTCTTTGGGTAGTCGGGCTCACACGTTTGCTGTAAATGAAAGAAAATGATAAATATGTTTTCTTCGTTTCCAATGTTGCTGCAGCTCAGTCACTTACTCTGACTTCAAAGAAGGCACATCCAAAGGTCGGCCATCTGGAAATGATCTGTAGGAAGGCGATCTTAGCCTCCTGCATCGTTTTGCCGCTCTGATTGTTGTATGATGAGACGATGTTCTGCAAACAGAAACGAGAACAAATGAGGTCAATGACCTTCATCCTGGGGCCTGTTTCTCAGTTTTCTTTACCTTCTTCCAGTCCTCAGGAGACATGATCTTCAGCTGGTCAGCAGGAACCAGCTGGTTCAACATTTTGGGGATCATGACAAACTGGGACCTGTCGGAGTCCACTGCGGCTCTGAACAGCAGCCCTCCCAAATCGAACATGTCCTCTCTGGTGCAGCTGTGGAACCCTTGAAGGTACCTGGGCAGCACCTGTATGGAACCAAATCAGATGTATCAAGACCCAAACACGAGTAAAACTCAGCAGAAAAAGGCTTCTGGGTAGACACCTGTGGGTAGTGGAAGGTGAGATCTGCAACCAGGTCTTTCCCAGGGGTCACATTAAACCAGAGCTTCCTCTTGAAGACCACCAGGCAAGGCAGGTTACCCTGATTGGCTGAGAAACAAGATGTGATTTATAAATGCTGAGAGCATCAATATATAAAAAACAAGGCTGTCAGAATAATGATACCAACCATCTTTGCCTTTTCTTGCCTTTTTGGGAAGCTCTGCAGGCTGCCGTAGGTTGTCAAAGAAATAGTTCTCCTCATCCAGGCTGGTCAACTGCAACAAAACAGAGAAGGTTTTAACGTATAACGCTCTCAGTGATGATACTCCATCTTGTATTAGTTGTTCCAGATTTCTCCATCAGAGCTCTTGGTTCTCAGACTGCAGGTTTACTGGTGGTTTCTAACAGTAGAATGGGAGTTCTCAGCTCCTCTCTGTCTGCTGGAAGCAGCTTCTAGTTTCCATCCATGAGGCAGAAACCCTGAATACTTTAAGACTCGGCTTCACTTTAATATTTGATGACGGGACAGTCTGACTAATTGATATTTTAAAAATAATCTAATTTTATTACAACTGGATTAATTTACTGTAATAATTTGTCCTGACATGATGTGTTGCTTTGTTCAGTGCATTGAGAGGATTTGACTTGTTACCTGGAGCTTTATTAATAAACTGAATTAAATTGCATTTAATACAACACTAGAAAACATCATTTATAATTGCTCTTGAATATCATTAGCTATCCAGTCATTTTGGACAAATCTTTTCCTATCATGTGGGTCACATGATAGGAAACGTGTATGCAGACATCACATGACTTCACCTTTACTGATGTTTTCATGTACAGGCCGTATCCCTCAGCTGAGCTCAGTTTGAGGTGGGAGGCGATGCTGTGGCGCAGCTCTTTGATCGTTGTCGTTGATGTAATTTCTAGTAGCTGAAAAAGTCACAGATATGGGATCAGATTGGTGCCAAAAGGGCCTCCCAAAATAATACAGTCACACACAAAATATACCCAAAGAAAGCCACCAGAAAGAACATTTCAGAAGCAGAAGTGTGAAACATCAATCTAAAAACAAAATTAACTAATTAATACGTAAATATTTATATTTCTAAACAAAATGCCTATTTCTACAATTCATATTTTTTTCTTTGACACACCATTTTGATTTTCACCTACTGTCATTTCTGGACTATTGAGCGTGCCTGAAAATAAACCACAGCTACCAGAGAAAAAAACGATTGTACACATATAGGCCACACTGTATAAGTCACAGGTGGCCATGTTGTTGTTTTTTTTTTGGGGGGGGGGGCACCCTTGTGCCTCATGTAGCTGAATTTATGAGCCGTCAACTTTTATCCTTTACCTGAACTTCCCTCGCATTTCACAGATCAACATATATTGTTTTAGTATTCTAATTTTTTAATTCAGAAAGGGATTCAGCATTCTTTATTTTTATAATATGACGAAAATTCAATTAACTTCATTATTCGGCCCAACCTGAATCAGGTCAGGTTTGAGCTCGGGCTGAAATTGTGAATCTAATAATAATAAATAATAATAATAATAAATTTAACTTATATTGCACTTTACATTTTGCAATCTCAAAGTGCTACAGAGGAGAAGGTTAAAATAGCTGAGTCAACACTCGTAAAACAAATTAAAAAAAATAAAAAGGGCGGCTACAGAAATAAAACTAACAAAAAGCTTTTCTAAAAAGGTAGGTTTTTAGGTTCTGTTTAAAAGCATCCACAGTTTGTGGAGCCCTTAAGTGGACAGGGAGGGAGTTCCACAACCTCGGAGCAGCAGAGGAAAAGGCCCGATCCCCCATGCTGCAGAGCTTGGTTCTGGGGGTTTGAAGCGTGTTAGCTTTTAGAGAGCGAAGGATGCGTGTGGTCGGGGAAGTGAGGAGTTCCTTTAGGTAGTGGGGGGCTTGACCGTAAATGCACTGGTGGGAGAGGAGGCAGAGTTTGTATTCTATTCTAAGTGGGACAGGGAGCCAGTGAAGTGCTTTCAGAATGGGGGTGATGTGCTCATGCTTGCGCACCCTCATCAGGATCCTGGCAGCGCTGTTCTGGATGTACTGTAGTCTCTGGAGATTCTTGCCAGAGATCCCGATGAGAAGTGCATTACAGTAATCCAGCCTGGAGGAGACAAAGGCGTGGACGAGCTTCTCTGAATCTGCCAGGCTGAGAATTGGACGGAGTTTGGCGATGTTCTTAAGGTGGTAAAAAGATACTTTACAGAGGTGTTTGATGTGGGTGTCAAAAGTGAGTTGAGAGTCCATTTTGACACCCAAGTTGGTGACAGATGTGGACAGTGGAATGTGTTGTCCAGAGAAGGTGATGCCGGTGATAGTGGACGAACGGAGCTGATGTGATGTGCCAACCAGTATGGCTTCAGTTTTCGTGCTGTTCAGCTGAAGGAAGTTGAGCTTCATCCACGCCTCAATCTCCTCCAGACAGGTGGTCAATGTGGACGATGGCAGGGGAGCAGAGAGAGTGGGTGTGGTCTTAAGATAAAGCTGTGTATCATCAGCATAACAATGGAAGGATATTCCATGTCTGCTGATGATTTTACCAAGAGGGAGCATGTAGATGGAGAATAGGGTGGGGCCTAGTACAGATCCCTGGGGAACACCGCAGACGACATCATGTGTGCAAGATCTATCTGCAAAAAATAAATAAAATCTAGCTGCAGTGTGACTATTGTCTCGAGACAAATTAGCTCTTGAGCCTGCGCTGTCCCCGTCATCACGCAGCAGCCCACTTCTCTGACACCGCTCCATGCTGTCGGGATGGCAGACATGTGGCCAGTTTGGATAAATGATTTTTAGTTGAACAAAAAGCTCGTGAGCCAATAAAAATTCATTAATTAGCTGTATCATTGTTTAAGTCGCAGTATTCAAAGTGTGTGGTAAAAGTAGATGCTGGAAATGAGTACGGTAATTCAGCATTACTCAGACTATTTAGGCTTTTATTCTGAAAGGCATGCTTTGGTTCTGCTGACAGCTCTTTGCTTTTGCTGCTCCTCAGTTTTACTTTTGCTCTAGAGTCTCAGTGGGAGGGGCTTTTGTTCAGTGCTTTGATCTCATTGGTTATGAGGGTTTCAAGTAGGCAGCTCGATGGCAAACAGCTAAAGTCAAATAAAAAATTCAAATTGTACCATCATTTAAAAAAAAAAAAAATTCAAGAAGTTTAAATTTTTCCTTGATTTGGGTCACAGCTTGATATATAATGGTGGATCCCACAGAACCTATCACCAGCTGCCTTGTACTTCTAATAAAACCTGTTAGCAGTCAGTTTGTGTTGGAAGACTCTCAGCTACTGTAAAACCGACTGAGCTGTAGCTATGTGGTGTTTTTTAAGGTCAGCTACAGTGGCCATCTTAAATTGGACTGACATCAAAGTTAAACATCTAGTGAAGACTGGGTTGGACTAAAACCTGTCCAGTGGAGGTACTTTGCTACCTGACAGACAGACAGACAGACAGACACAAACACATACATCAGCTGCTTCAAGGTGGTAATGACACAAAACCAGCTGATTAATAGCTAAATGTTGCTGGAAAGAGAAGATTGTTTTCTTAGAATTCACAAATGAGAGTTGTGTGTCTTACAGCATTTGTGTCATTTGGGAAGTGGATTTTATATAAGATCTGGGTGCTGTTCTTCTGGATGGCCTCCACCTCTGCTTGATGGGGAGGGAGCTTCCTGGCGTCTTTGCTGCAGGGCCAAAACACTCACATTAAGTTAATGGCTCACAAAACAAAAATCACACAGAACCTTTGGTTTTATAGGGCAAATCATTTGTGCATTGTTGGGGTTTAAAATACCATATGAACCATTTTATAAATGTCATAGTTTAAAGAACGCATTAGCAGATAAGGATCAGATTAAAACATGTGGGTCAGGAACAGAACTGTTAGGATGACCAAATTCGATGATGTTGCAGAAGGATGAGAAGCTATGAGGGGAGCAATCACTGGTAACCATGGTAACTGGATCTACAATGATGCATGAGGTCCAGAGCCAACGGTGAATGAAGAGGGAGGGGTAATGCTGCTGGTTGGAGCCGTGGGCTCCTGAGAATTGATGCAGGATGCAGATTCTCCCTAACAGTAATGTATGCTTTTTTATATAAACAAAGATTTTCACAAACACAATTTGACAGTCGAATTTAAAGCTGCCTGAGCATGGAAAAAACAAAGCAAGAATTGTGATTATTTAACATGATTACTCACTGAGTTGGGAAACACCAGCCAACATTCTTATTTTAAAGAGACTGCAGATACAGGTTGGTGCCAGCAGGTGGCAGAATTTCCCTGTTTAGTGGTGATGAAATCTACTTGTATCATTCTAAAATTAAAGTGGCTCTCTGGAGCATTTTCCTCTGTATCAAAGTTTTCTAAATGTTTTAAATGATATTTCAGGTCTAAACTATGATCTATGGGTTGAGTTCCACAACATCTGTCATTCTGATGAAGACCCTCCTTCCTCCTAGAGACCCCTTTGCATTCTTTTTGGCTGCCAAACTTTTTCAGCCAATAAAATTCTAATTTCTGCATTGTCGGCTTTCTGTCAACATGCACGCGCTTCGAGCAAACCTGTAGCAGTAGGGGGCGCTCTCGTACAGGACGCTCCGTGTGTTTCTCTGTTTACTGTCTCAGCTGGAAGGGACAGAACTAATTTCTACTAAAAACTTATCCATTCCCCGGCTAATGACGGATTTATTTTTATTTTTAAACATTTCACCTCACAGAATGGCAAGGCTTGCCAGGGATACGCGTTTATTTTGGTCAAGAAGTTCATTCAGGGCTGAGTCATTTCTCTGTTTAGCTTCAGAGTCCAGCAGCAGCTCGCTGCTACAGAGCTTAGTATCAGAAGCACAGCAGGGACAGAGAAGGCTCATCAGAGCCTCGTAGTGTGGGAACGTGATTTGTGAACTGTGAGTGATTAAACCTCACAGTTTGAGCTGCACAGTTTATGCCCAGCTTACAGACCGAAGAAACGCGCCATGCAGACACAACCGCACGTGCGTGTCGAGGTGTTTTGGGGAGGAGCCGTTGGATTAAAAACTGCTCTCTTGATGAAATAATCCACAATGCGGCTTTAATGTTGACCACATTTAAGATAAAAAATACCGCAAATGGACATTTTTATAACACTCCAGCATTAATTTAAAGTGATTTAATCAATTTTTCTATCTGATCAGTCACATGAACAGAGCATAAAACTCTGCTGCAGGGAGGAGCTGCTACAGGAGCCTGGAGGTCCAAGAAGGGGGTTAGTTTGCCTAAAATCTTATTTTTACTGGAGTGTAGTAAACAGATCTGTATGAGTAGATAAATATTAGTGGACGCCACAGAAGGTGTGTGTGGTGTCAAAATTAAAAATAATGAAAGCGTAGTTGTGAACATGCGTCATACACTGCCAGTGTGTTCTGCTCTCATTCTGCCATCTCTACTTGAAGACTTTTAAAAACACCACAGGATGCACGTGAGTTTAGCCTTCAGAAGGGGAGGACGTGTGCATCGTGTGCACAGCAAATCAAAATAGGAGCATGCAGCAGAAATTAATCAAATAACTGTATTTACATTGTTTGTCATCATTTGGAGCTGTAGTGGAAACTGCTCTGGGTAGGTGTTATTTATAGAACATTATTTATAAGAAATGCCTAATTTGTAGAAATGTGATCCTTTATTATATTTTTGGAGCCAGCATTTACATGGAACTGAAGAAAAACAACAGTTTGTTGTCTCATGTGACTCAGGTGGACTCGTCAGTCTACTGACTGCCTGTAAAGCAGAATAAAAATAAAAAGCACTCGTATGCGTTTTATGACTTGACCTGACCTGTAAATCTCCTGCAGCCTGTGCAGGCAGCCAGCAGCCAGCAGGTCTTTGGGTCGGGACTCCAGGAAGCGCTGAGCGTATCTCCTCAAATTGGGACTGGGTGGGAACAAGCCTGAACACAGCCACATCAGCTGCCAGCCTCGCTCTATACTCATCCTGAGAGGTCGGGAAAAGAGGAGGAATAGATGATTAAAAATGTGTTGACTAAAGATTCTGAGAAAATTTTCTTAAAATGAGCCTGAGAAGCACATGTTGGTGTTGCTGGTCATCTGTCTCATGATCTGGCAGTAGACTTCATCCTGCAGGGCTTCATGCTGCACGGCCGGACCAAAGATCTGGTCAGTCAGTTCTACGGGACTGCGAGAGTGCTTGATGGGGTAGTCGCCCATGTACTTCAAGATAGGTGGCAGCAGTGGTCAAGGACTCTCACAGAATACATCTGAATCTGAGCTGCGTACATATAGAACATATAGAAGATCACCTCAAAATACAAAAGTGACTGTATGTGAACCAGTGAATTCTTTTACGTACGTTCACAGGTTAAAATCCATTAACATGGGAATGTGTGTCTGTATTAATTGGTTTATTTGTTATTTGGTTGGTAATTTTTGTGGATGAAACCGTTGGAAAGTGTGAAAATGATTCTATGACTTGTTTTTTAATTTTAGAAATTTGATTATGTATAAAAATAGAATAAAATGAAATGAAACAGAATTCAGTTTGATCTGAAAAGCTTCTCAATCTGAGGCGTCACCACCACACTTCAACATTAAACTGGTGTCAAAGGCAGCGTGTTTCTCTGAAGGATATCAGTGAAGGCGTTGCAGGCCAGGCTGCTGAGTTCTGAGTTGCGAACCAAGGTCTTCATGAGCGGCTGTTTGATCGGCTCCCTGGAAAAAGCCCAGAGCTTCTCTTTGTTGGCCAGTTTGGACGCACCATGACGACCTCCGTCTTTACCAGGAGTCCTAAAACAGAACAAAAACGATTACAGCTCCTAAAACAACCAGGTGTTAATAGATTAAAACAAACATCACATCAGCATCACGGCTGTTTCTACAGTTTTTGTAAAATGATTCAAAAGGTGGTATAATTACCTGAAATTCTCCATTGCAAAGTCTTTTAAGGAAACAGGAGCCACAGTCTCTTCTCCCTTTGGGTAAATAACGGCGACAGAGACTCTCCTCGTCGTCGGACTGAGCAGTCGCTGCGAGTGAGAAGAGTGGATCGGTTATCCCTCGTGTGGAGCAGCACACACTACTGAAAGCTCTCATCTACTCATCTTCATGGGATTTTTATTTTAATTTTGCTTTCTCAAGAACACAAATAAAAAACTGCATTAATGTGTCAATGTTTACAAATGAAATCTGCAACATGAAAACAATGGAGACACTGCAACCAGTAAGGGACAACTGGCAAAAATGTCACGCAGCAAACTAAGTCCTCAGCCAGTGTTTCATTTTCCTGCAGGGGTCAAGAACCACATTTGATTGTGAACAAAAGACAAAGTCACATACAGTAATACTGTGTTTGTGTATACCTTGCTGCTGGTTGTAGTTTTTAAACATTTTGGCCACATTCACAAAAAAATCTGTTTTTCAATGTCAAGTCTCAAGCCTGAGAGCCAAATCTGAGCCAAGAATAGCGAAGCACAAGGTGGCAGCTTGAGGGATTTGTGCTTTGGGAATTTCTCTTCTTCGTTTTTTGGATTGAAAGCTTTGTTGTTCTGGTTTGGATGCCGTGCTGCTTGGAGGACTTTTGCTGCAACTTTTATACCATCTGACCACTGGTCATGATGCATAACCCTGGCAACAATTAAGAGACTAGTTTACAAAAGGAATTGACTTCTCAAAAGCTGAAATAATATTCAAATTGTGACCCCAAATTCCAGAGGAGTTAAAGATTCTGATCAGATGAGACAAAAATTGTTCGCAAGTCTCGTCTCAAACAGAGAGTCCAAGTCAAACCGTGAGTTTAGTTTTTGTGACTTAAGCATAACTTGAGTCCAAGTCTCAGACTCAAATCCAATCTCTGCCTCTATATTAGCTACTGACTAAAACGGTCTAGTGCCATTCATTTGTACATTTTATTTTCATTTCTATTGTCTGGTCTTATTTGGCCCTGCGATGGACTGGCGACCCGTCCAGGGTGTCCCCCGCCTCTCGACCGCTGGAGATAGGCACCAGCTCCCCCGCGACCCTCTGTGGAGGACTCAGAAGGTTGCAGAAGATGGATGGTCTTATTTGAAGTTTATTGATCTACTTGTGGGGTTCCTCAGGGCATCATTCTTGAGCAACTTATTCATCAACATTTACATGTTCTCAACCAGAAAAACAGTGGCTTGCCAACTCTGGGTCGGGGGAGGTCCTACCTCAAGTGGAGGAGTTTAAGCATCTCAGGGTCTTGTTCACGAATGAGGGAATAAGAGAGCGATTCACCGGTCAATCTTATGTTCCAGTCCTCACTTATGATCATGAGCTCTGAAGCATGAGCTTAGGATAACGACCAAAAGAACGAAATCACTAATACAAGCAGCTGAAATGAGTTTCCTTCACAGGATAGCAGGGCTCAGCCCTAGAGAGAGGGCGAGGAGCTCGGGCATTTAGGAGGGACTCTGAGTAGAACTGCTGCTCCAGAGCCAGTTGAGGTGGTTCGGGCAAGAATTCTCAATTTCAACCCTACCTGGGTCAAATAATTAAGTTAAATGATCGAGCTGAGTCAGGTTTGGAGAGAGAGAGGGGAAAAAAGCCTGTCATAATTTAAAAAATACAGCATGCCGAATTCTGTTCTGAAAAGAAAAAAAAACTAAAACATGAGCAAAGTTCAGGCACAGGAAAAGTGTTGATGGCTCATTAACGCAGCGCTACATGAGGAGCAAACCCCATAATATTTTTATTTTGGGACATGTTTGATTGACTTTGAGTGATTAAGACTCCTGTATTTGAGCCAGGGTAGTCAGACAGCTGAGCCCCACAGGGATAAACATTTTTTCATTCTCCATTAAAAAAACAACTATGGTTCGGGTCAGGCTTAGGCTGAATGTTAGGTGTGAGGATGTCGGGTCGGGCCACTGTCCTGCGAACGCCTTGGGGTCCCACTGGAGGAAGTGGTAGAGGTGGCTGGGGATAATATGGTCTGAGATTCCCTACTTGGGATGCTGCCCCTGCAACTCGGACCCGGAGAAGTGGAAGGAAGCGACATGCTCCCCCAGCTCAGAGTATTACAATGTCTCTTACTATACCAATGCTGACAACACTTAGCTCTAGTAGATTTCTGCATCACAACTCGACCACAGTCCCTTACAATCACTAAGTCAGTATATTCATAAAATCAATGAGTGGATGAGCCAGGATTTCCTCCAGCTCAATGCAAATAAGACAGAAGTCACTGTTTTTGGTCCCAAATATGCAAGGTTAGAGATCTGCACTCAATTTAACACTATTGGGCTAAAAACCACAGAACAGGCCAGAAACCTGAGCATAATTATGGACTCAGACCTGAATTTTAACAACCACATAAGGTCTTTTACAAAGCCAGCATGATATTATCTTAAAAACATGCCAGAATCAAAGGGTTCCTGTTGAAACAGGACACTGAAAAACTGCTGCAGGCTTTTATCACCAGTAGGTTAGATTATTGTAATGTGTCTTTACAGGTCAGCCAACTGTGACTCATCCAAAATGCTGCTACCAGAGTCCTAACTGGAGTTTAAAATCTTATTAGCCTATAGGGGTTTGAATGGTGTTGGGCCTAAATACATCTCAGAGTTACTTCTCAGGTAGAAGCCATGAGGTCCTCAGAGGCAGGTTGCTCAATGTTTCCAGAACCAGAACTAACTAACCAGCTGCCTGAAATGTGCAGAATCAATTGGTTCTTTTAAATCAGGACTGAAAACATTATTGTTCTTTTTCATAGCATTTTACTGCATGCTTCTTTTTGACGTGACGTTATGATTTTATAGCAGTTCTTTAAAATAACCTATTGTCTTCTAACATATTTTTTGTCCAGTAAAACACTGAATTGCCTTGAGTTTTAATGGTGCATATAAATACAAATAAACGTGTCTTACTGTATTTCTACTTGTTTTACATCTTGTAACAGGTTAAAGAGGCACAGAAATGCTGTGACATTGTCTCTTGTACACATATGACATTTGAGGCTTAAACTCCTTGTAGTGTATCCTGATTATAAATGTTTACATAGAGTTCAGTCTATGTTAAAGGGGAAACTGATAACAGCTCTAAGGGATGTGAGTGACTCTACCAGCATTTCATCTGTAGGTTTGGTGAGAGTTGGTAGAAACTGCACATTGTCCTTAAGGACAGCACCACTGCTGCTGGTTCGCTGGTTGGTTGCTCTGACCCAGGTCGCCTCTGGTGAACGATTTTCTTCTACCAGCAGCAGATCACCTCGTTTACAAACCAGGGACATGGGGTCGTCTGGAGAAGCAGACAGGAACTAAGGTTTAGCAACAGGTTGTGTGTAAACCTCCATCAGACTGTAGATGCTGCAGACTCCTACCTTGCTTACTGACATCCTGCTGAGCCAAGGCGTACCTCGATCTCCGTTTTAGCTCTTCCACATTGTACTCCATCACTTCGGCCATGCTTTCAGCTTCTTCACACTTCAGTACGTACTCTTCTTTGATGGTGGTCAGAGTCACAGACTGGTGGGCATCTCTACACAGATCACAAACATCAGACATCATTTAAAACGCTTTGAGAGGATGGGGTGATAAAAAGAGCCATACCTCGTCATGTTGACCTTCCTAACCAACAAGTAAGGAATCTCAAGGAATCTCTTCTCTCTCCTCTCCATGAAGATGATGTTGTTGCCGTTTACTGCCACAATAAACTTGCTTTTGGGCAAAGGAGGTCCTGTAGACATACACCACAATACAAAGGTTTGTTTGCTTATTTGTTAAAAAAAAAAAAAAAAAAAATTATATATATATATATATATATATATATATATATATATATATATATATATATATATATATATATATATATATTCTGTAATAATTTGCCCTGATTCTGGACCTGAATGAGTTGGATTTGTTGTTTTGATCAGAGCTTTGAGATAAACTGGTGTTGTGACCTGAAGCTTTAGATGTGTTTTATATTTGTTTGCATTTCTGGGCTCAATATACTGTAATTCCTCATTTCCTTTTGCTTCTTTTAGAAATTAGAAATAAAAAAACTTTTAGAAAACTTTAATCTCCCCCAAAACAGGTTTTTTTACAGATCTTTTTATGAATCATAAAAAACATGTACAGAAATAATATAAACAGGACAGACCAACAAACCTTAGTGTGCTACTTTTACAGAGCTTCTGCGGAAAAGTTACCGATGGATGGTAAGACAAATTGTTCATACAATTCTGTACGATATGGTCACATGCACATGAAATAATATCACAATCAGACTGTCTGTGATGTAAAAACCTAGACTGTTAAATAAAAAACCTTTTGACTGACCTGACATCATTGTAACTTCATAAAATTTTGAAAATTCGAGGTTCCATTTCTGTCGAGCGATGTCAACCAGCTCTCCTTTCACCTGCTCGGCGTTCAGAGTCCTGTTCACGTACAACTTCTGCAAGAACAAGATGCTGCTCCCATCAGGCTGAATTTATTCCATAAAAGACTAGATGAGCTGTACACACAGGTTTCATGTGCACACACACCTTCTCTGTCTCTCAGACTCGAGCCACAAACATGGAGCAGCTAGTTTACCTGTGAGAGTGCTGAGGTGATGAGCTGGATCCATTTGGTCATAGATTTGCTCTCAATACTGGTGGTGGGGATGCAGTCCTGAACCACCTGCTCAACACTGTCTCTGTTTGGCTCTGAGCCAAACCGGATGAAATGGTGCATCACAGCCAGCTGCACGTATTCATCCTCCTGTAGGACGCAGAATGGACAGACCAGATTCAGGCTTTCATTTTTCCTTGGCCACTTTCAGATGATTTTTTTAATTTGATTTTTTTTTTGTCTAGAATCAGCTTTATTTGTCATTGAGCCAGCATCCTGGTTTAATGACAAACGTTTCAGTACAACCTGACCAAGGTCAGACACACAGAACATGTAGAACACATTACAGGAACAGGCTGACCGCGGACGCCGCCCGGGGGTGCACCCTTGTAATGCAGAGGGGGTGAAGTGGTACACAAGAGGGAAGGTGTGTAAGGATAAAAAAATCTTGTCTCATGTCTCTGCCCACCTTACGGAGTTTAGGGACTTGACGCAGGTAAAAAACGCCTCACTGCATTCAGAGCAAACAGACTCAAACAGTCACAACATAATCAAACATGATGTAGGTAGGGGGGTGAGTAGCTCCTAGCAACCGCGCAAAGCCGCAGCATGAGCACAGCCTGCAGTGCAGTCGCCCTGGAGATGAGCGAGCGTCAAGGAAACAAGGAGGACGTTGAAGCTGGATGGTGGATGTGTGCATATCTGTAGCTTGTTATGTCTGCAGTAAATGATTCCATGGCCTTCCTTCCAGTGCAGCCATGACTGTCTCTCGTTTTGATGTTCTAAGCGAGCACAGCGAACTGAACCAGAGGTCACAGTCTCATGTAGACAGGAAAGGAGGGGCTGAAGCCACCAGCTGGATCTCCCTCTCTATGGAAGTTTGAGATTCTCCAGCCTTCAAGGCCAGTTGGGGGAGCAGCAGATAACAAACTTGTTTAGAGCAGGAAGAAATTTGCTTTCTACCTTCTGTCCTAAGCGGTCTCCAAGATGTCCAAAACAGCCAAACAATGAGTCATATCCACCAAGCCGAGCTAAGTATCTTTCCAAGTTGCTAACCATCCCGAGTACAAGTCCCAAAACTGCAGATAATCCTGCGATTCAGCGCATCAGTCTTAGAGTTCACAGCCCGACACCCTTCTGGAGCACGGGTTATTTTCCAATTGGTCCTGCCAGCTCCCAAATTTTTCTAACAAACCAGAATTCCACACAAACCAATCAGCAGAAACCCGGTTATCACAAATCCAATTCTGCAGGTTTTCTTGGGAAAGCTGGTGCTCCCTTCACCGTTCGAAAAAAAAATAGTCAATTACATTTGGAGACCACCAAATCAGATCCATGTTGATAAAATCCAGAGGGGAATGCAGATGGGTGCTCCAGATAGATTTGACAGGACAAAGAGCAGCAGGCAGCCGGGGTAGGGAGGGAGAGAAAACAGAAGTGTCCGTTATCCTTGAGCGCCGGAAGTAATGTAATGCCTTTCTTGTTTTGTATTTTATTGTGAAGCACTTTGTGACTTTTTCATGCACTCACTACTTCCAGACTTGATCACTGCAGTTCTCTATGATCAGGATGTTCTAAACATCCTCTCAGAGCCTCCAGCTGATCCAGATGCTGCTGTTAGAGTTCTGATGAGAGTCAGGAGGAGAGATCAGGTTTATAGTTTCAGCATCACTTCATTACCTCCCTCTAAGATCCAGAACTGAATTTAAAGTTTTCCTTCTAACTTCTAAAGCTCTCAAAGATCAGCTCCATCTTCTGTCAGAGCTCTTCTTGTTCCAGATGTCTCCATCAGAGCTCTTGGTTCTCAGACTGCAGGTTTACTTCTGGTTTCTGGAGTTTCTAGAATGGGAGGCAGAGCTTTCAGTTCTCAGCTCCTCTCTGGTGGAACCAGCTTGTAGTTTCCATCCACGAGGCAGAAACCCTGTCTACTTTAAGACTCAGCTTCAGACTTTCCTCTGTGATAAAACCCATAGTTAGGAGTCATCTTGGGTTATCCTGACTCCTCCCTTTAGATCTGCTGCTCTAGACTCAGACTGATAGGCTTCAAACCAATCAGCTGCTTCCTTTATAGTGAAGCAATCTATCTAAGATCTAAGGCCTCACTTATAAAACTTGCTTATGTAAAAAATGGGCCTGAAAGTTGCGTAAGTCACTTTTTACACAAACTTTTAGATTTATAAAAGAAAACATTACAGAAAAATGTGCGTAACTTTACACAAACTCTGGACCTTGCGTGACCACATTTTGGAGACAGGAAACCAGGTAGCACAGCTGGTGAGATGGAAAAATTGTGAATTTAAGACGCATTTTCAGACTTGTAGACCCTCACACACAAAACCAACAGTCACCCTCCATCCCGTCTCTGAACAGAATAAAAATGAGAATCTGAACAAAAATATTTCGCATTTTAGAATAATATCACATTATGTTCATACAGACGTTCTCAGATTATATAGCAACTGCACTGATTGGTGCATTAATTGTGATTTCTGAGACTTATGAATCCTGCAGTGACACTTGTGTGTAATGGATGCACTTCACAGCTCAGTCAGTATATCTTCGTGGGACAGCGTGTAGCTCAGCTGGTAGAGTGGCTGATCTGGCAACCGGAGGGTCGCCGGTTCGATCTCAGCTCCGTCTGGGTCACATTGTCGTTGTGTTTCCCGGATGGGGAGAGCTCTTAGAGATCTCCAGTTGATTACTGGCTGATCAGCTGACTTAGATTCTCTAGATCATTCTATGGGTCCATGTGCTGAACTGGGTCCAGTGTTAGATCAACAGAACCATCGGAACCAGCAAAACCCGGTGTCACCGGCACCACTGCAGCTTCTGATCGTTCTCAGGTTCCTCTTAACCAGCAAATTATCTGACAGGTTGATAGGATGAACAGCATGACGTTTCTTCCCCTTTGAATTAAATTAAATGTCATTAAATGTTTCTCTTAGATCCTGTAGATCTCTCTGTCAGACTGACAGCGTTCACCTGCAGCGGGTCTCTGACTCTCGGAGCACTTTCGTGCATTCGTGATGTGTCAACATTTGATCACCTAATAAAACATTTTTCCATCCTTCCACCACAACCACCCTGAATTTCAGCCTCTGTGAAATTACATTTTCTAAACCTCTCCATTGTGGTAAACCTGGTGGCCACGGTCCACTGAAACCACTCATTCATAGGGGCGGGACCAACGGTTGTCAATCAAACTGTCTTCACATGCTATTGGATAGCGCTAGAGCCATTTAGCAACAACCGGAAACAGCTGGTAGAGTAAACTTTTACCGTATCCCGTCGGCAAAGCGGCCAATAAATCCTTTTTCAAAATAAAAGACTTTAGTGCTTCTATCTGTTCACGTATTAAAGCTCAAATCTAAATCGTCCAACGTTCATAATAAAGACATTTCAAACGAACACGGTTCCCGAGCTGCCGCCATGTTGTTTAAATTCAGCCGGAACACTGACGTCATCGGCTAATCCCGCCCTCCAACCCATTTAGGCGTTGTGATTGGCCCGGTACGAGACTGACTGGACCAATCAGTGGGCTGCAGAGGTTCCAATGAGCGTGGCTAGACCAAAGTCTGCAGAGCAGAACTGACGGTCTAGTATACTAGGCTAATGATTTACTGTTAAAAGCCAAAAATCCACCGGTTTATCTATATGCAATTATTCATGAGGTACATTGCATTGACCAATGACCATATATGGCAGAATGTGGGTGTGTAGGAGGAGGGTTATGATCCAAAAACAGCTGAGCAGAATTCTACGTATGAGAGTGATTTATAAAGCAGAATTGCGTGGATGTAAATGTTTTTGCTGAGCTTAAGTATGTTTTTAGTAAGGATTCTACGCAAAGTTTTATAAATGAGGCCCCTGAACAGTGTTGTGTTTCACCTTATCACTGGTGTAGCCTTCAGACTTGATGTTCTTGATGACCTGCCTGTAGATCAGATCTGTTCCTACAGGGTCCAGCGAGCAGTCATGCCACGGTGTGAACAGCTCCTTGCGGATGCTGAGTTTCCATGGTGCATCCTTCTCCTGCTTACCCTGGTTCCTCATCTCCCCCTCACACAGAGACACTGGGTCCAACACATGATTTCCACAGCTGCCCAGAGACCAGACCTGGAGAAGAAAAACTAGAAAACTTAAAGAAATGTTGAGATGAGTTCCATCAACAAATTTAGGAGTGACTCGGCACAGGAAGCCATCACCCACCTTATTATTGAATTCGATGTACAGGGAGAAGCCGTAGGTGTCTCTGAGTCCGATCTTATCTGCTGCAGCCCGGCAGACTTCAGCCGAGGTGGAGGCTGAATCCAGCTGAATGCTGACTGAGTCACCGGTCATTAGTTCCACAGAAACATCTATACGCTCCTTCTTGCTGGCAGCCTGCATGAATCAATAAATAGTAAATCTTTTTGTTGTATGCTGGTGAAGGTTCTCACCCTCAGACAGAAACTGGTTCATCCTAAGGACAAGACTCCCAAACAGAAGATCAGTGGCGTTGTTTATGCAGTCCAGTGCAGTGAGGACTGTTCAGACCTTTACACTGGAGAAACAAAACAACAACTACACAAATGCATGTCTCAACACAGGAGAGCCACATCATCAGGCCAGGACTCAGCAGTCCACCTCCACCTCAAGGACAAGGGACACACTTTTGAAAACGACAACGTCCACATTTTGGACAGAGAAGACCGATGGATTGAGAGAGGAGTTAAAGAAGACATCTATGTCAAACGTGAAAAACCAATATTAAACAGAGGAGGAGGACTCAGATTTCATCTTTCAAACTCCTACCAGTCTGCTCTGAACTTTATTCCCAGACAATTACAATCTAATTCACACCGCCATCTAATCAAAACAACTCACCAGGATTTCAGCTGAATACAGTGGAACCAACACCTTCTCAGGAGGCAGGAAGGAGGTGTGTCACAGACAGATGAAGATAACCACAGTTTATCTTACAAACTTTATAAGATTATCTCTCCCTTACTAAAGACAGAATTGAGAAAACTCCTCAGATGAGTAGCAAAACGTTTTGCCCTTTTTAAAAAAATCTTTTGTTGTAATTATAGACATTAGTTTTCCAACCATATGCTAGAAACTGCTGCAGACAGATCATTAAGTCAAGCATCATGTTGGAGGAGATCCTTGGTGAGTTTTTACCTGCAGTTCTATCCAGCAGGGAACCTCTTTCCTCTCTCCGTTGGCTAGAGCTCTGTGCAGGAGCCTGGTGCAGAATCTACTGTAACCTAGTTGGCCTCTACGAAGAAAATTCTCCAAATACTGTGGAACAGAGGAGAGAAGAGCAAGACGATAAAGTAATTTCAGGGGTAAGTGGTCATATTTGATCATGTGCTTTAAATTTAGATTGGCAAATATCTGATCTGCAGCCTAGTAGATTAAAGTTTCACTAAATGTTTGCTGGCAAACTGATTCTTTAGTGAGAGACTTGAGTAAAAGTGACCTCCTTGAAGAGGCTTGATGGAGGGAAGATCCCCAGACAGATGGTCAGGAGAGTCCAGCCCTGTTTGCAGCTCGACCTGTTCCTGTTGTTCACCAGCTGCTTACAGATCTGACAGAAGATCTCATCTCTGCAGGTTCACAGAAAAGACAACCTTTTTTTCATTATGAATTAATCATTTTTACTTTCTCTATTAAAGCTTTTCAAGAGATTTTTTGTTGTTTTTTTACCGCATGCCTTGTCTTGTCAGACCATATCCAACAATATAGTGCAACTTTTCCAGAGGGGTCATCACTCGATCCAGCGTTGGACCCTCTCCAACCAAAATGTCCTCCTCGTCAAAGTTCTCTGACTGGTTAAGAAAGAAAGCAGTCATCAGCCACACATCATGAATCAGCCCTGAAATAACCACTGATTGATAAAAACTGTAGCAACCTCCTCAGGGATAGCTGAAGCTCTTCTGTTTCCACTGCTGTGCTTTTTCCTGTTCTTCCCCAGTATTTTCTGTTCACAAACAGAGTTGCTGTTTAGATGCTAAGTGATGGTTAGTATTAGAAATGATCCGTTTTTCTGTGTTTACCTCGTCCAGTCCCACCAGGCTGCTGAGCTTCCGGGTATTCTTCTGAATCAGGAAACGGGAGATGGAGCTCTGGGAGACGGAGCTCTGGGAGATGGAGCTCGACTTCTGGGATAGAGAGTCTGCCAATTTTGGTTCTGGAAAGTCTCCCATAAAACGCAAAATAATCCACCACAGCGTCAGACTTGCCTGAGGAAGTAAGAGGAGATACTGATCATGAGGCAGAGAATGTTGACATAGAGATGGATGTCTCGTCTGAATGTTCTAGAACAGCTACAGAAGATCCTTCCTGTCCACAGCTACAAGGACTTAATGAAACAATGAAAATGAATTACTTAAATATCTAATTTCTCTCTAGGATTTATAAAGTATTTTTGATTTATTAATCAATTCATCTCACCAGAGCGTCACCCTCGTCCTCATGGTGCAGGAGGGGGTGCTTCAGTCTCTGGGGGGTGTGCTGGTGGCTGGCATTGTTCTGGAAGTACTGTTTGCTGAAGTTGTAGAAGGAAAACCTGTCACTCTCAGCGTTGGACTCGTCATAGAAATCCTCGTCCTCCTGATCCAGAAAAGACATTTCTTCCAGTGACGGCGTTGGGGTTATTGATGGAGAAGCTGGAGTAACGATGATCGACATCATCGGTGCTGGACTCTTTGAGGGTTCCTTCACTGGTTCTTCAAAGTCCTGATCAGTGGAAGAAATTTTGTGAGATGTCATTTTTAATTGGTACTGTCAAAGAAAAATGAATATCAGCTAACCTTGAACTCTGAGAGCATTTGAACCGATTTTTGTTTCTTTTCCTTTTCAAGTTCCTTCTTCTCCTCCTTCTCCTCTGACTTCTCAGACTCAGACTCCTCCATGTGCAATTGAACCAATCTTTGTTTCTCCTTCTTCTCTTTAAGTTCCTTCTTCTCCTCTGACTTCTCAGACTCTGACTCCATCATGTGCATTTGAACCAATCTTTGTTTCTCCTTCTTTTCCTTCTTCTCTTTAAGTTCCTTCTTCTCCTCTGACTTCTCAGACTCAGCCTCCGACTCCTCCAAGTGCAAGAGCTCTTCATACACTCCATACTCCGAGTCCAGCGTATTTCTTTGTGCTGGTTCTGCCTCGACTTGCTCAGCGACGACCTGTAGCAGTCGCTGCTGAAGTTCGTCAGCGATCTGCTCCTGGAGAAGAGCCTGAGCCGCCACCTGTTGGTGATCAGAAAAAGTCAAATGAATTTAGAAAACGAAAGCATATAAACACATTTTAATTAAAATGACCTAAAACCTATTAATCAAATATAAGGTGGATTACTAAAAGTATTTAGAACCATATTTAATCTGTTCAACTTACAATTATTATTCACAGAGACTTGATTTTCATTTTAAATGTTTCATTTTATTTATTTTTTAACAAGTAATCGTTCCTAAGTAGTAAAGTTAAATTAAAAATACACATCAAGCTAAAGGTCGAGTCTCATGGAGTTAAATGTGAGGAAAGTCATAAGAAAACATCTGGATCTAAACATAAATGCATATTTTCAGCTGTAGATTGTGGACAGAAGCAGAGCCAGTGCTGTGTTGTAAGTACGCCACATGCCTGTTTCTGGATGGCGGCCGCTGCTGCTAGCTGTCTGCGGTACTGAAACTGAAGCTGCCGGCTTCTGATCTTTGATACCAGCCGAATGAAACCCTGCTGAACCTAGATGGACCAGGAGCAGGGAGAAAATTAATAAACATATAAGAACCTGAAACGAGTCTCCTAAAACCATCAGAAGAGCTCAGTATGTCAGCTACAAGCTCTGAACCCTGCAGGTCATAAATCGTCACACCAAAAACAAATTATCCCATCAAAAACATATTGTGTGTCTGAGGTAGTAGTCTGTAGCACGGGGGACCCACAAGGAGCAGTACTCGCCCCTTTCCTCTTCACCCTCTACACTGTGTACTTCAGTTATAACAGACATTTGCCATCTCCAGTAGTTCTCAGGCCATCGTTGATCAGGTGTCAGAGGGAAACAAACTGGAATGCAAGGGAGGTCATCCATGACTTTATCTGCTGGTGTGAACAGAACCATCTTCAAATCAATGCCAGCAAGATGAAGGAGTTAGTTATTGACTTCAGTAAGAAGTCACTCCACATTACACCGGTGAACATCCAACGGTGGAGGAGTATATATCTGGGTGTTCATCTCAACAACTGGACTAGTCTACGATCGAATACGGAGGCACTCTACAAAAAGGGTCCAGGTCATTTTCACCTGCTAAGTCAGCTGAGATCTTTTGAGGTGAACAGGACTCTGTTCAGGACCTTCTATGACACTGTGTCTGCTATCTTTAAACTGTGGTGGACCTGCAGGGAGAAACGAGGGGAAACTAAGCAGACTGGTTAAGAGGGACGGTTCTGTCCTGGACAGACTGCTGAGGTCCATCAAGCAGGATGGGGAGGAGAGGATGTTGTCCAAGTAGACATCCATCATGGACACAGGTCATTCTTATCAGTGTCTGTCAGACTTTACAAAGCAGTTTAACATGGTTCAGATATATACTTTCTGTATACGGGGTCATTTTCTGTATATAGAGTTATTATCTGTATACAGGTTATTTTGTGTATAGGTAATAGACGACAGACTGTTCTCCTATATTCCACGTTATGAGAGCTCTGTAACACCTACATTTCTCATTAGTGGGATAATAAAGGTTTGTTCAATTCAATTAAAACACAAACAACAACAACAACCAATGAAAAACACACACAAAACAAACAAAAACACATAAACTAAAATAAACAATCCCACCACAAACTAACAAAATACACACACCAACAACAAACAAAGTAAATGACACCATGTACAAGAAGAAACTAAGTAAATAACACCAAAAACAAACAAGCAAATATAAACTAAAAACAATTAATCATAATAAAAATAAATAATCAGATCAAAAACAAACATGCAAACACCAACTAACTAACTAATCAGACCTTTTCCTGTCTTATCCTCTCTCTGTGAACTCTCCAGTGTTTCTGTAGCACCACTGCTGCCCTCCGCTTCTTCAGGAAAGACGTCCTGAAAAGGAAACCAACTCGATGAATATACAGTTCCTCCAGCCACCATCTCTGCATGTCTTCTTACGGAACGTCCCACTGGACTGATGCACATGTCGCAATAAAACGCTATCTGCTGATGTGCTGTAGTGATATGCATATCAGTTATTGCAGGGAAAGATAAAGTGGAGGCACATCCAGTGGTGCTCATTCACATGTCAGTTCTAGATCTGCTCTTCTTACTGCACCTGTCTCTGTGTCCCAGCATGACCTTCTGGATCACCACGGCAACCCTGCTCAGTTCTTCCTCCCGCAGCCGCTCCAGAATAGCATCATGGGCATCCTGGTTTAAAAAAAACCCAAAAACTAAATATAAATACATTATATCTCCCTTGTTAGTTGATGGTATCAACTGTTAACAGCCTAGCAGTGATGGTCTGTCATAACACACTGTAACGCTGAACTGCATCGTTTTAATTTTTATCATTCTTCTGTACCTTCAGGAAAATTTGGCTCGTTCCCATTTTCCACTCGCCCTGCCGTTTAATCACAGCCTTGCAGATGGCTTCACAGCAGGCCACAGCTCCTCTCTGTGGCGACAGTAAAGTACGTTTTACACTAAGTGCTTAAAACTGTTTACACAAGTATAAAACAACAGAATAACACTTTTAGGATGAAAAAGAAATCATGACTTAACGGTTCTGGGGTCACAGACGGCCGTCTTCAGGAGGACTCTGTAGCGATTCAGGAAGTCCTCATAGGTGTGTCGAACAGGATACCCCAGCTTCCTGATACGGATGGTGTCTACCATGCCAGAGTATCGCAGCTGACGCAGGCACAGCTCCCTGTCAAACATCTACAGGACAGCTGCTCCATCAGTGTTTGTACTACAGCATTATTTTAGGGTATGAGATTAGTTTGATTTGCCTACAAAACACAGTGCTATAATATACTCAAACACAAGGCTAACAGCAGCTCTATCTGTGTTATGTGCTAAACTTTAGGCTAATGTCGTTCAAAGAGCTGATGGAAGTCGGAACATTATAACTTTTTGATTTGCCTGCATTAAACAATAACGTTTTTAGGCTAAACTTGACAAGAATCTGTTAGTAATCTGTGATTTCCCACTTCAACCAACAAAGGTCCCTATTATTACATTATTCAAATTGTTTAAATACAGTGGGTAAATTAATGAATCCCCCTCTGATTTTTCAAGTTTTCAGAATATAAAGGTCTGTAATTTTCCTGGTAGGAACACCTCCACTGTGAGAGACAGAATCTAAAAAACATGATAGAAAATCACATTATCTGATTTTTAAATAATTAATTGTTGATGCACTCTGGTGATACATCCCCATCCATCCATCCATCCTCTCCTCAGTATGATGCAGTCATCCTGTCCCCGTTGCAGATAACACACCCAAACCATGATGCTTCCACCCCGTGCTTCATGGCTGGGATGCTGTTCTTAGGATTGTTCTCATCCTTCTTCCTCCAAACACAGCCAGTGGAGTTTATACCAAAAAGTTCTATTTTGGTCTCATCTGACCTCATGACCTTCTCCACTCATTGTGGGAAAACATGAAAAATCGGTAAAGGATCAACTACTTATTATTATACCTATATCTATATCGACATAGATGGGAACCACTGCTATAAGGTGACGAATGTTCTTGAACCTGAACACATCTGAGTGTTAGATGAACCATCTTGATCATCAGGGACAGGTCTAATTCCTTGTAACTTAGTGGAACTCAGGAACCAACTACCTGAAATCCTGAGATGTGCAGAAACCATAGACGTCATTTTGGGGGGACAAGGGAGACACTTTCTAAAAAGGCAGCTTTGACCCCTGAATTCTTACCATCTAAAAACAATGTTACGCTATAATAAATGGTTACTGGATGTTGTTTTTAGGGTACATATTGTGGCACTGTTTAAGCCCCTTTCCTCCACCCCCCACACCCAACAGCTGTCCTCCCCACACACATTTAAAATCAAAATTTGGTCCTAGAGAGAAACTAATGTAACTAAAATGTATTTATTTTATCACATTTATTATTTATTTGCTTAAAAATTGAAACCTATTCATCAAATAACTTCTTCACCAGTCATTTGTGACGACTCTTATTCCATAAAGTTTGCATTTATGACGAAGTAATGAATTATCAGTTGTTCTGAAGGCTTTATGTAAACCAAACACTCCTTATCTTTTTATCTACAGCTGTTGCGATATTATTTTCAACAAATTCAACCACAATAATCGATATTGAACAATTCCTCCTGAATCCATACTGGTGGTCTCTTAGTAAGTCACGTTTCTCCTCAAAGTTATCCAGATTAATAAAAAGTTTGTCAAGAATTTACACATTTGAATAAGAGAGACATCGTTCTTTCATTTAAAACGGTATGCTGTACATGTAAAAGGGAATAACTTTAGCCACTTTCACACACAGACATCACTACTACTGCTCAGAGTTACCTTCAGCCTCAGCTTTCATGGCCTCTGTTTGTGGTACGTTGACAGCTGGAGACAGAAAGCCGAGGGCTGCAGCTCACTCACCTCAGACTGCTTGTCATTGTTAGGTTTGAAGCAGCGGATGAAGAACGGCTGGCAGGCGGACAGAGCCTTCATGAGGGAATCCAGAGACAGACGGAACTGACCGCTCAGCGTCGGCACCTGTTTACTCTGACTCTGCAGAGAAAACAGACGGAAGAAATAAAACTCATGATGCTGAACCTTCCAGCAGCTGGACGAAGAACAGTCAGAAAGAAAAATCTCATCCAAAAACAGAACCAAACCGAGTGATATGTTAGGTTAATCAAACTAGCCTAGGAGCTTTCATTCAAAAACAGAAGTAAAAAATATTGTAGAGGCAACAGCCCTTTTTCACAATTATATCTGACATGTTATTATTGAAGAAAAGTCATTAAAACTTTGTAAAAAATTATTTAAATCCATATTCCTGATTCTGAGTGTGACAAAAGGTTTACATGAAACATTAATAAAACAAAAATGGGACGCTTCAAAGTGAATTTAACCTTTTTTTTGCCTCTTTTTATGTTTTTATTTAGACTAAAGGAAAAATCTACATCTAAAGGAAGTTTATTTCATGTTACTTTTAACTAAATTGTTTCCTTTGAGGGAGTATGACTGTAGAATTACATTTTTAAAAATTCAAAAGAAATATTTTCTTGTAATTTTTATACTTTTTTTTAAATGCCAACAAAAACAATTTTTATTTAAAAACTAAATATTTTCCAACACAGAAGCTTGTATGCAATTTACTGATCTAATCTGTGAAAAAGAGTGGCCATTGGAATGATTTCATGTAGAAACCAGTGCTACTAAATGTATTTGGGCCTTAAAATGATAATTTATAAATTTCCACCTGTAATAATAAGAAGACAGGATTCAATTGAAGTATTTTTGAAGAAATTGAAGCTATAACTATCCCTTCTGTAACAGTAGCTGTGAATAAATGAATAATTTACTAATGGTTGAATTATTTTCCCAAACATATGCTTTAATTTTGACTAGAAGAAACATCAAATACATTATTTTTGATGACCTTCCTTTTGCAGCATCATCAGAGGAAGACGTTCTCTCATACCTGCAGAGAGTTCATGGGTTTCATGATGAATTTGGCGATTTTAGCGTTCTTCGTTCCGTTGGTTGAGAGCTCATTCTCAAAAATCTGACGCAGCAGCTTATTGGTGGACATGTCGATCATCTTGATGATGTCAAAACTGACAGCGTCTCTGTTCTTCTCAAGGAATCCTTGAAAGAAGAAAAACAAAACATGACTGCATCCCTACACAGCTGGAATCGGTTAGGATTTTTCCTAAAAACAGGTTGTTTTTATACCGGTGGTGTCGTAGTAAACCAGACCCGCAAAGTGACAAATCCCAAAATGAGAATCGTGTTCACTTCTAGATTGAATGTAGATCTTATCTCCACTGTGCTTTGCATTCATCTTGATCAGCAGAGTGTAGTTTGAACCCTAAAACACAATGAAAGGAGAGATTTTGATCAGAAATGTTTTACTTACAGAAGTTTCAACAGGAAAATGGTAACGCAGAAGCACGGGACGAGAACCTGTGGAAACTGTGTCTCTTCATCAATCAGAGCGAGCAGGTTGCAGGGTTTCCCAGCCAGAAGGTCCAGGATGTTCTGGTTGTCACTGAACTTGATGTTGTCCCACACAACGCCCTCCTTCAGGTACTCCTCTTGTTCCAGCTTAAAGATGTGGGCCACGAAGAACTGCTGCAGCTTCTCATTGGCAAAATTAATGCAAAGCTGCTCAAAACTGTAAATAAATAAATAAATAAATAAAAAGATGAAGAATGGGATGTATACAGACAGGCAGTGTGAGAAACAGATTTAACCTCTGACCTGTTTGTTTGGAAGTTCTCGAAACCAAAGATATCGAGCAGGCCGATGGACAGGTAGGAGGACTTGAGTTTACCGTGCAGCCTCTTATAAATGACGCTGTTGACATTCCCAACGATCCATATGAACAGCTTGTTGTAGATTGCCTATAAGAACAAAGTGCATATATTTACACATATGTATGTATGAAGAAAAGAGTCTTCAATAATAGTTACAGAAAAACAGCAAAATATTAGAAAATATGCAGAAACAGAGTTGTGAAAAGTAGTCTCCTCCTTTCAGATTGACCTTTTGTGTCACATTTAAATGTTTCTGATCAGACAGCACATCGATGAGGGGGTGGGGGGCCTTAATCTAGCTATTTTTCCTTAATAAATTGAAAACTACCTCCTCATCTGCTCAAGTCATTTTCTAAATTCACTTCAGTTCATTTTATTTGTAAAGCTCCAGGTCAGAACATGTCATTTCAAAGCTCTGAACAAAGCAAAACATCTCCCTTTTAAGAAGAAGCAACATCCATCAGAACCAGAGCTGACCATTAAAGGGAAACTTTGCAACTTTTTCATATTTTTAAATATTTTTCTTGAGCTAGTATGTGTTAATATGACCCTTTATAAGGTTACTGAAAGGTCACTCAGCCCCATCTAGTGTTTAGATCAAGAATACAGCGTTTGCAACTCAAATTTCTCCGTCCCGGAAGTCTCATAAAGTCACGTCTCACGAGAAGCAGTAACGCTTTACGGCATTTCAATATTTACATCTATAATCTAATATATAGGGGAGCTGAATCCTAGCTGAAGACTATCACATCATGTTCATCATGGTGGAGCCTCCAAAGAAACAAAGAAAACCTTTATCTGATGAAGCTAAAAGAAGCTAATTGCTTCTGTGGTTTGTAGTTTTGAAAACACGGACGGAAAACAAGATGGAGGGGAGTTCGTTTTTACGACAATGATTTAAAACGGACACTAGGGGGTGCTCACAACAAGCAAAGCTGCATAGTATCACTGTAAGGAACAGCAGGCACTGCAGCGTGTGTATGTGTGTGTGTGTGTGTGTGTGTGTGTGTGTGTGTGTGTCACTGAGCCCTGAGCTGTTAGAGTGCACCTTAGCAGCACGCTTGTTACCATGACGTAACACCTGGACCGGGCATTGCCTGGTACACCAGATCCTCCCACTACAACGTAAACCCACATGCAGAAACAGTAAAGTTAAAGATTAACAATAAAATGAACACAAAAAGCACAACGTACTAAATATGGTTGTAATTAATTAATTACAATTAATGCAACTGATTGACACCCATAGAAAAACTATATAAAGAATATTGGACCAAGTTCTGAATCCTGAGGAACTCCATGGCCAACTCTGGTGGAAGAAGTTTCATTATTAACAAACTGGGATCTATCACAGACATAAGAGTTCTAACAGCTTAGTGCTGCTCCCTTTATCTAAAAACCATAGAAAACTGGTGAACTGGATCAAAGGCTGGACTGAGATCGAACAGGACCAGTGTAGACACCAGTCCACTGTCTGGACCATGAGAAGATTATTAGTGATAAAGCTGTTTCTGTGCTCTGATGAGCTCTAGATCCTGACTGACCATTTCTGTCTGACACTGAAATTTGTTTGCTGATCTGAAACATTAAAGCATTGAAAAATAAACCCAGAAGACATCTGTGATGGGCCAAAGAGTTTTTTTCAGCTCTGTTCACTGGATCAATATTTTTGGTTTATTCTAGGAAACTGTTCTCTCGAATCAAAGGCCACAGATTATCTCCCCGCCCAACGTGGCCTGACCGGAACACTTCCTTGTAAGATACAAAAACAACTTCTACATGTTTATCCTGGTTTGGGACCCAATAAGGAAGCGCTGAACAGAATTTACGATCCTGAGCTTAGCCTTGTTACCTTGACAACAGCGTCTCTGCAGTCAGCTGCCTGTTCAGAGCTCAGAGGTTTGGTCACTCGTTCTCTGTTGGTCATGAAGGAGCGATGAGTCAAACTTGTTGCCAGGGAAGATGTCTGGACCTGTAAAGCACACATGCATGCACAGGTTTAAAAACAGTAATAGTTCAAGCTAAAGCTAAAACAGTTAAAACACTCACCTCCAACAGCGATGAGGCGATGCTGAAATGCTCTGATTTGGCTACATCACTGGTTTCCAAGTTATCTTTGGTGGAAGCTGATTAGAAATTCACATGGAACAACACAAACTATAGTTATAAAGAGCATAAAATACAACTTCAGTCTGGAAGAAAAAGGTCAGATTATAGTTTCAGCTCACAACCCCCCCAAATACTACACAGTTCATTTATACATTCACACTGTCCTCAACACTTCTGTTGACTTTTGTTTCCTTTCTTCGCCTCACTGTTTTATGACCATCAACATTTATGGATCAGTGAAATCAAGATAAAACAAAGCACTGAGTAATAAATCATTTCATAACTCTTAATAACATTTTCCTAGCTTTGGTGCTGAATAAAAACATGAATAATATGCAAACTGATGAATTTCTGCAGCTACTGAGAATTATACTTCCTATATATCTGTACTAAGATTGTTTTTAGTGTGTTCACGCATCGTGTGTACTAAAATGTAATGACTCAGGGAAAAGGACTGAGGATTCTTCTTGAAATGAATGTAATTCTTGGTCCTTTGTTGGTGCTGCAGCTTCCAGACGCCTCCTGAAGGAGAAACTAGTCTCAGGTGTGATTTTGGTTCATTCTTTCACACAAACAGTTTTCAGATCCTGAAGGTTCCTCTATGACTTTTGACCTTTAGTTCTGTCCATAGATGTTGTCTAGGATTCAGGTCAGCTGATTGGGCCGTTCTAGCAGCTTGGGTTTCTCTCTCTGTAACCAGTAGAGTTTCTTGGCTGTTTGGGATTGTTGTCCTGCTGAAACGTCCTCCTGGTTTATCTTCATCATCCTGGTAGAGGCAGCAGGTTTTTATCCACAATGTTTCCATTTATCCTTCCTTTGATTATATGAAATGTTCCAGAGCCGTATGCTGACTCACACCATGATGCTCCACCTCCAGACTTCACTGTTGGTCTGGGGATTTTGGTGTGATTTGCAGTGACCTTTGACCTCCAAACATGATGTGTATTTTGACATCCAAGGAGTTCAGTTTTGTCTCATCTGACCAGACTAAATTCTACCAGTTTGGTCAGCAAACTTTAAATACTTCAACCTGCTTTTCCTTCAACCAATGGCATAGATTTGCTCTTGACATTGGTGGGGACCAGGAAAGGACGGAGGGTGTTTGAGTGCACAGAAACAGGAAGAAAAGAATAAAATGAGACGCTCAGATCTGGGACAGTCCGGACTGGCCCAAAGTTACTGTAGGCCTACCAGTAAAATGAACGATGGCCAGTTCAGCCTGGTCCACATCCAGACTCAGGGCAGGTGCCATCGACATGGGCAACGTCACCTCCGTCCATGCCAAATCTACGGCCATGTCTTCAACAATGAAGTCTTGGTAATGAGCTGCTACAGACCATGGTGGCTGAGAGATTACTTCTTGTTTTCTTTAAGACTATTCCATCTGCTGACTCCAGGTCCTTCTGAAGCTCTCCACTAGTGGTCCTGGCTCTTGAACAACTCTTCTGATCATTCTTTTCACTTCTCTGTCTGAAATCTTGTGTGGAGCACCTGGTCATGACTGGTTTATGGTGAAATGATGTTCTTTTCACTTCCTGATTCAGCAGAGCTCACTGGAACCTTCAGTCATTCAGAAGTTCTTCTGTAACATCAGGATGTTTAGCAACAAAAAGTCTGTGAAGGTCCTGAGAAGCTCTTTGGTTTTACCATCATGAGCTGTTTCTTGTGTGACACCTTGGTAATGAGACACCTTGATATAGATCAACAGTTCAGACTGAAGCAGCTGATTTGCACTAAGTAACAGGATTGTTTCCTAATTACTGATAGATTCGTGACTTTCCAGGTCTTTTTGCACCTTCCTTTCTTCATGTGTTCAATCCATTTCCCGTATATATTCCTTTTTTTTTTTTTACACATAAAGTATGGACATGAATGGTTTGATGTCTTTGCATGTGTGGATTAGATGGGTTATTACAAACATCTGGAGAGAATGCATTTACTTAGAAAACTGATATTTGTACATCTACAACTGATTAATGTTTGGAGTTTTCCAAATTCAAGATGGCCAGTTTACTGAGCTTTGCACACACAAAACATCTCATTACAGACATTAACAGTTCTAAAGCCACTATTTATCACGTGATAATTCAAACTAGGCCTAGGTTCTTTCATCTTCTCATATTTCAAATTCAAGCACTTTCAAGAGGAGTTCTCAGGATTTTCCAGCACCTTGTAGTGATAATTTACACTGAACAAAACATATATGCTCAAAACAGTTCATCTTGTTTTGCCACATATCAGAAATGTCTCTTATACTGTATGTTAATGCATGAAGAGTTTCAGTCAAATGATTCACATGGTGTAATTATTGATCCCTTTTTAGAAGCTACTAGCTGTTTGCGGGCTAAATCAATCGTTTAGCCAGACATTTTCATTTGATGATTTATTGCTTATATAAATTAAACCATGTTCAGGACAAACTGTTGCTTTGATCCTAATCTAAACTGACTCACCCTCAAAGCTGATGTTCCCCAGGTGAAGCATAGCTGCCAGCAGCTTGAGGATTTCCTGGAACTGGGTTTCGGAGAAGGTCAGGATCCTCATGGCCGAACGGATTCGGCTGAAGTCTTTAGCGTCATCTCTGCCCTCACACACAATACAGCTGCCCTGATGGACACAAGAGACACAATCTGGATCATTTGCAACAGGTGGACAATAAGTCAGCATGATTATCAGGATTTATAAGATACCTTAGTGAGGAAGTGATATTCCCTGGCATACCCAAGCCTCAACATTTTCCTCTCCTCCTTCGTGATTCCTGCCAACATGCAGTAAAATATGTGGTAGTTTCGCTCCTCTGGAGCCTGAGGTTGAAAGAAAAATGGAAAAATTGATGCTTGAATCTTTTCTACTGATGGATGTAAATGAACACGTGTTTGTGATGTGTTTTCATTGGTTACAGAGCGAACACTAACAATATGCTCATTTAAACAGAGCTGCATCAGATATGTCTTGGTATTTTATTGGTTTATAGTGCAGAGATAACAGTCAGGCTTTGTTTGGAGAGAGCTGCCTCACCTGGTGGCACACGCGAGACTTCTCTAGAAGGTACTGCTCCACCCGAGCACCTTCGATCACCCCGTCTTTGTTGAAGAAAATCTCCAGGTACTTCCCAAAGCGACTGGAGTTGTCATTGCGGATTGTTTTAGCGTTACCAAAAGCTGCAAAGGATGTTAGACATATTCATTTTGTTATTCGTGATACGCTAAAACACGATGACCCTCCTGGGTTCTGACTGGTTTCTCTAAAAGACGTGGTACCTTCTAGGATCGGGTTGGACTCCAGAATCTGCTTTTCAGTCTGCTGCTGGGAGAGCTCTCCGCTGATCGCTGCCAGGTACTGAAGGATTAGTTTGGTGCTTTCTGTTTTACCGGCTCCAGACTCCCCACTGGGAGAAGATAGGCAACAAATGACTGATCTGCTTCAGAGAATAAACCACAAACATTTCAGTTCAAGGCAGTGTGTGTTTGACTCAGACCTGATGATGCAACACTGGTTCCTGTGATGACGCGTCATGTTGAAGTAGCAGGATTCAGCGATGGCAAAGATGTGTGGGGGAAGTTCTCCGAGCTTTCGACCGTGATATAACCTCACCTAAAGAACAGCGGGAAGGTCAAATAATGATGGGTTTTACACACACTGTCTACCACCTGATCCACTGCTGCCTTAAAGGAAAGGTAAAGATCTACAGCAACAGACTCACCTGGTTAGCAGAATAAATGGGAAAATCCTGGTATGGATTCACTGCAACCAGAACTGAGCCGATGTAAGTCTAGAAGACGAGACAACAGAACACATCAGACATCCACATGGGAGTCCTGTCAGCAAGTAAGGAATATAAATTGTAGTTTTGAAAAAAATAATCACTAAGTGCCTCATGTACAAAGACTTGTGGATTTTCCATTAAATATGGAGTGTGCTCAAAACAATACTGCGGGAAATGAATCCAGAATGATCAAACTGGTCCAGGAACACTTCCTCTACATTAAAATCAACCTGGAACTTAGAGCAGCTGAACGAATACCAGACTCCACCCATCGACACACAGCTCATTACTCTCCTCTGCACAATCAAAAATCACATTTATTCACACGGGAATAAAAAGAAACTTTACAGAACTTGAGATGGAGACGTGCCTGAATGAAAAGCAGGAGTGAATGCAGATTTTATTAGAATCAAACTTGGTATTTAGCTGCAGGTATGAGCAGTGTTCTGCTCCACTTTGCTCGTGCTTTAATATTCACTCATTTACCTGCAACACATGGATGCATTAATTGTTATATCTCTGGTGTTAATCATTAACAGCTTCCCAGCATGCCCATGTTCCCAAACAGATCAACACCTGTGGGAATGTGCGTGCACCAGACATGAGGTTGGCGTGAGGCTGTTTCCACTCTTTGTTATTGATACATTTGGAATTTTGTGCAGAAAGTGATGATGCCAGGATTTGGTTAAAAGCATGCTAGATACATGAGGCCTCTGGTGTTTAGGTGTGAGCTGAGCAAAAGTTAGCTTATAGCAGACACGCTGACGAACACTTTGATTCACATGTAAAAAAAAAAAAGATGTTATTTTAAATGTATGACATATAGATTATTATCTAATTGGTTTTTAAAATATTTTTTAAAAGCTTTAATTAGAAAAATGTAAAAACAGTCAAAAAAGTTCAGGATCAATCAGATCATTTACATATTAATGAGAAATACTCATTTTACACACTCATATTAAACATTGAATGTTTAATAAGGTGGATTAGCTCAATGCTAGATGCTTTGGTCATTAATAGTGTCAGTGATGGTGTCTTACGTAGATGATGCCATGTTTGTGTCTGAGCATCAGGTTCCTGAGGAGGCCAGCCTCCGACATGTCTCCCAGCTTGATCATGTCATCCACGCCTTCCACAGATGTTGGGTGCATGATCCTGAGAGCGGCCTCCTCCTGCAGGGACAGACGTCGCTCCTGAAGCAGAAAACGCACAGAATGAACCATCTGAAATAACCAGCACACATCTCCATCTAAAGCACTGAGAAGAAGTAACACCCCCTGATTTCTTAGATTTGCTTTTTAGCTACTTAAATGTTTCAGATCAGCAAAGAAGTTTTAAGTAACGGGAAAACAACCTGAGAAAATATAAAATGCACATTTCATCATGGTAGTGTGATGGTCTGGTCTTCAGGACCTGGATGGATGACCTCATGATGGAAAACCCTCCAATGAGGCTGAATTGAAACAATTGTGGAACAGAACTCCTCCACGGAGACGTGTGAGACTCATTCCCAACACTGGGTTGTAGCTGTAGACTCCAGGAGTGTTACGCCCGTTATTACATTTAAGTGACATTTACTTTTTCCCAGAGGGCCAAGTTGGCTTGGATAGATTTTTTCCTCTAAAAAACAAAATCATCATTTGAAAACTACATTTTATATTTACCCAGGTTTCCTTTTGATGCTGAACTTTGTTTGCTGACCTGAAATATTTATGTGTGACAAGGCAACAAAAACAGAAGGAATCTGTAAGGGGGCAAAGACTTTTCCACAGCACCTTCTCTCTATGACCATCAAAATTTGATTACATTTCCATCATCGTCCACCAGTAACCTTAGACCCGTTGGCGTTTCTTTGACCCTGGCTCCGATGGGAACCCCGATGTCTGAGTCCACCCAGACCCATTCCCCCTGAAGACAAAAAGCAGATCTTTTTTTTAAAAACCCATAAAAATCCACAAGTTACCATGAGGCAAGGCACTAAGCAGGAACCAGGATAGTTTCCACTCATCAATAAAACCCATTCACATAACTCCCACTCCATGTTGAGTGACTCTTACCTTTCGCAGCATCATAAATCGTTTTCTTTCCCTCCAGATTCCTAAAAACAGACAACCACACGAGCTGCCGCTTCAATAAGAATGAAGGATTACTGTAAACTGTCGGTGAAATTTAATCCAGCTGACAGAGTCCACTGTTCAGCTCTGAGTCACATAAAGTCACTTAGATATAAAACAATCATAAATGAATAACAAAACAAGAAAATAAACAATATTACCTGAAAATGCTTTAGTTTCTGATCCTCATTAAGCCTCCTGACTCTGTCCAGGTCTGGTTAAGAATCCAGCTCAGCATAAGGAAGGAGGAAACACAGCTCTTCTATGACTGATGGACATTTTATGGTGCTTTGACTTTGGACTGAATGTGACAGAAAGGAAACAAGACGTACAGAAGAGAACAGCTGTCGTGCCTTTAATGATCTGCCTGTGTGTCCACACTCATCCCACCGCTGATATTTGGGAGTTTTCCCATCTTGAAATGAACTTTAGTAGAAATCGCACCTCTGTTTGAGTCTATGTGGTCACTGGACTGGTGGGGAAACGGGCCAACGCCCTCAGAAACAACTTGGCACAAGAGTCTAAACAGTCATAGTTTTAGAAGATGGTTTAAGTCAGTGTGGATGTTTATGTTATTTACCAGTTTACATAAAGTGCACTGGCATAGCGTGGCCAGGGTCAGTGGGTGTCATAATGAATTTATGTTCAGCCTTTGGACCCTGCTTGTGTAAATCAGACAAGACGCAGCAGAGCATCTCACTGCCACAGCAATAAAGATAAACTAGAGCTGAAGAAAGAACAGTTTGCTCTCAGAACCAGGCTTCACCACTCTGCTTAGTTAGTAGGAGTTATGTGACAGAGATAAACCAGCCGGTGCCGTGTTCTGGTTGGGCTTCAGACCACTGTAGTAGCTGAAGGGTGGAGCCGGTTAGGATGGCAGTCCCTGCTGATTACTCACTGGCGTCAGAGAGTTCAGCCCTGATAAGCAACTCCCAGAAAAGTGGTCAAAGTGAAAACTAAAAGCCTTTACAGCACTAACACATCGTTGATGCTGCTTGGTGACGTCACACAGGGAAGTGGGTTTAGGAAAAACCAACGATGATCCTGGAAACTGCTTCATACCACTACTTTTATTACATTTACTGCTATCAGTAGGCCTGAAATGATTTGGACTTGTTGCTTTGAGTTGATGTGTTGTGAACTGAAGCTTTTTTTAAATAAATAAACTGAATTATCTTTAGAGGACATCAGTGATTTGCTGAATTTCCTGCTTAACCCTTTAGAGGAAACGCACTGACATTTAAAGATTCAACCATGGAGTTTTATCAAAGGTTATCAAGATTATTTAAAAAACATTTTTGTACTTATTAAAAATGCAAACGATTTCCGACAAATTTATTAGAAACATACTAATTAAGGAATGTTATTCTACCCAGAATAAAAGACAATATATATTCAAAGATTTTGATGTGGATAAGATTACCAGAATTAGAACTAAATATATATCCTATTCCCCCTAAAGTTAAGGAAGTATATTTTAAAGTGTTGAATGAAATTTACCCAACTAATGATTTAATTAAAAAAAGATTTAAAATTGAGCTAAGTGGGTGCATATTTTGTGATAACGATACAGATTTAGATCCTCTTCTTTTTCATTGTGCTAGAGTTCAAACTTTTTGGAAGGCTGTGTGGAGCTGGCTGCAGACCAAGGGAATCCGTTTAACCACGCTGACTAGATTTGTGTTTTCTTGAAGAATCAAGCAATTGAATTTTTAGTTAATAACCTAATTCTTCTTGAGATATTCTTGATTCATAAATGCAGATATTTTAAAAACAAATCCTGTTTTCATACATTGGAAGGATGACTTAATTTTATTTAGTAAATCCCTGAAATTAATTGGAAATGTTTCAGCCCAAAGATTTATTTTTCCTTCTGGAGAAATTTCAGTTGATTTAAACTCTCTTTTATGCCCCCGTTAGTGTTAATGTTACTTTTATTATTCAATGTTTATCATATGTATATAGATATGAATATACATTAACATATACGTTAATGTTTGAGTAAGTAAGTAGATATGTATTTATATATACATATATATATAAATCAGTTTTGATTTTCTTAAGTTCTGCATTATAAATGTATGCAATTCATGCAAACAATGTTCAGTCTTTAATCGATGCAATATGTACCTCAACTTTGTACATTTGTTGAATAAAACTGGAGAGAAAAAAAACTTATTAAAAATGCATAACTTATGTATTGATTTTATTATTAAAAAGTTTGTATTATTTCTTACTTTTAAAAACTTGTATTTAAAGATTTTAGGTTTAGGCTGCAAATCAAAATCTAAACACGACTAATTAATGGTCATTAGCTGTATAGAGGGTAAAAAACCCTAGTATTGAACTATCAGCTTGTTATAAAGCCACACATATCTTACTTATTTAAAGGGATAGTTCACCCTTTTTGAAGTAGCTTTCTTAGGAAAAGTCATGAACCTTTTGATCAGCCTCAGTTTGGTGAAATAGTTCAACAGATAACAACCAGTCACAACAAAGCCAGTTATTCCAATCTCAACAATGTTGTAGCAGCTTATGCTAATTCTATTTCATAACCTTTACATAATTATCACATTTCATATCTTCCTCTGCAGCTACACATAACCAGAGGTCTACAACACTGTAATATCAAATTTATGGAGGTTTAGAATATTTGCATAAACTGCAATCATTTATTTTATTTTAAGCCCCACATGGACTAGTAGTTGATCCATTACGTCAGAATTCATCATCGTCTCGGATATCAATAGTTCAGAACCACTTCACTAGAACACACATGGATAAACCTGAACTATCCCTTTGAACAAACGTCAGGGTTTTATAACAGGACACGCCTTGACAACAAAAACTGTTGATTCACTATAAACACTAGCGGTGCCGGCGTTGTTTTATAGAGCGTCTATGGTGAGTAACAAACAGGATTCACTCATCTGTCATTGACTGAACTTTGATTTTAAACTGACTCCACCAATAGGAAGTAACTCTTAAGGCGTTTTCAGGAAATGAAAAAAAAAAACTGTGAATGAGGCGAGTCCAAAAAACAATCAGAATACTGACCATACAAGTTGCATTTAAAATATTTTGAGTTATTACTTTTCCCCTCAAACCTTAGTGTTTTCTGCCTCGCTGTTATCCGCTTATCCAGGTTGTGGGAGCAGCATCTCTAGTAGGGAAGCCCTGACTGTCCTCTCCTCTGCCACCTCCAAGTTCCCAGGCCAGCCTGGAGACTAAATCCCTCCAGTGTGTCCTGTGTCAAGCCAGGGGTCTCCTGCTGGCAGGACATGTCTGGAACACCTCCCCAGGGAGACCTCCTGACCAGATGACCCACCTCAGCTGACTCCTCTACATGTGAAGGGGCAGAGGTTCTACTCCGAGTCCCTCCTGGAGTCCACCACGGTTTAAACACCCTTTTAAAAAGAATAAATTTTGTCAATCCACATAACAGGAAATGTTTTAAAGACCTGGTGACGTTCCAGGAAATGACACAGTTTAAGCATAATGTGTGTGAGAATAAAACTGACCAATAATCGTTTTTAGAGTAAACAAGAAGCTCACGTTTTCTGACGTAACTGAGCCGTGCCCATGTGTTTAAATCAGTACAGCTCAATATTTTAGATTAAGCTTAATGTGGAATTTGGTGTGACCCGAACATAAAAAAGACAAGAACACTCCAACATCAGATGGAAGCACATTTCCAAACATAAAATTCATTAAAACATTCAGTTCCACCAACCATTTTAAACATCAGTTACATTCAAGTCATTTCCATGTTTTAAATTTAAAAGAGTTGGCAAATGAAATTACTTTGGCCTTCTTTGCACACTAAATACAAAAAATGACACAAAAAACATAAAATCCTCGAGAAATCAGAGTTAAACTGTTACCAACAGAGGACCAGCAGTGCCTTCCTAAACATGAGAAGAATCTAAAACAAGAAACGGTCCCTGTTCCAAATGTAAACAAGTAAAAAAGGAAGACAGGAAGTGGTTGTTAGTGAACTTGTCCAGGTTAAAACTGAAAGCTTCTACAGAGCCAAAACAGCAACTTTCACTTTTTCTGATGACCACAGAGGTCTGGTGTAAGCCAGGACCTCTTTAGGGTGAAGTGAAACGCCACTCACACTGCTTCCTACTGTTCAGATTACTATCAATACTACAGACATGCATTTTCTGTAGAATCTGAAGAACCAACAACACAAACGTCCTCCTAAATGATGAAACCAGTTTAATAGAGACTGTTTAAAAATCAAAACGGACCTATTCAGGTCAATAAACCACCAGCAAATTATAAATCCTTACAGCTTTGGTGATTTCACCTCTAGAGGCGAGTCTAAAACTAAGTCACACTGAAATTCTACGAGTAAGATTACATGTGCTGCTTTTACACACTTTAAATGGATTACAATGAAATGACATCACAGCTTCCAAAACATCAGATGGGAGATTTTTAAACTTCTAATAAATTAAAGAAGATTCTATTTAAGCATAAAGGTTCCTTCGTGTGATGAAGGTTTGGGTTCCTTACAGAATGTCAGTTAATCATCTGGAATTTGAAACATTCAAGAGAGCTATTCTAAAGACAGTTTACAGAGTTGGACACATAAATATTAGCTCACATCTACCCTACATGTCAGTTAAGATGTTTCTATTATTCAGCTCATTAAAAGTGCAACTCATAACTTCCACCTTAGTGTTTGTTTTAGGAGCTGCTGTTCTCTGGTCTCTTCAGCACAGCGCTGTATTTCAAACCACTCTCTGTTTTCAGCTGCACCTCCACCAAGGAGAAGATTGAAATAATCTGAGAAAAGAGAAGAAAGCCTCATTATGTCAGTGCACAACTTTACAGCCAGCTTAGATAAAACACTGTTACTGAGTTAACCATAACTTTTTCCAGACTGACTGATGTGAATAATGCCCTCATCCATACTTGAATGTCTTTAGAACAGAGCATGTCGTGTTGCTTCTTGAGATCTTTTGGCCTACTTCCTGTTGTCAGACAGGTTCTATTGAAGTGAGTTTTTATTCTACAGGTCTAACGGTAATCAGGTCTGTGTGTGGCTGGTGGACCACCAGTCCAACACGTGCTCCCTGGTCTCACCTGCTCTACTGGGGGATCATCTGGGTTCTCTGGGGTCCAAACCAGCTTCAGCTCAGGCTTCTTTCCCACCTTATGATGGCGGAATGTGGCCAAACCTGTGATGAACTACAAATACACAAACAGTTTAAAACAAATTCAGATGCCATCACTGTGATATTAATGCTTTTTGTAGTGCTGTTTGAAATTGTAACTGCTTTTTCACCCACGCTTTAGTCCTAAAACTCATCATTTGGTACAATAGAAGTAGCCTACAGAGGTTTTACACTACATCCGTAAAAAAAAAAAAAAGATCATAATGCACTGCAAACTGAGCTGACAGCATGTTACCACTAATGTCCACAGCTCATCATTTAACATGTTCATCTTCTCCACTGCGGAGGAGTTTAAGTATCTCAGGGACTTGTTCACAAGTGAGGGGCGGAGGGAGCTCGAGATGGACAGGCGGATTGGGGCAAAAATCATGTAAAGAATATAATCGCCCTAAATGATAATAAACTCTAATATTTTACTTTCTATTGAAATGATCAGATTTTCTGGATAATTTTTGGATTAGTAGATAATTTTCTGTTAAAGGCACACTATGTAACTTTTTCATATTTTTAAATCTTTTGTCCTTGAGCCTTTATGTGCTAATCTGACCCTACAGGGTTAATGAAAAGTCCCTCAGCCCCATCTGCTGCTTGGATCCAGAATACCACGTTTACAACTTCTGAGTCTCTGGTCCGGTGCCCTGAAGTCTCACAAAGTCATGTATCTCATGAGGGTTATGCTAATCCAATGTGGCTAGCTGTTATGCTAGCTCCGGAGTGTTTTTAGCTCATGATTCCTGATTTTTTTTCCCATCTCTCCCTGCTTGAACACAGCTGATTTCTTTGACTGAGTGATGAACCGCTCCAGCAGAAGCAGTGAAGGCTGAGGAGACGTTTCAACAGTTACATTTAGGTGTTTCTGAGCAAAGACAATGCTAACGGCAGTGATTTAAAACGGACACTAGGGGGTGCTGAAAACAAGCACAACTACATAGTGTGTTTTTAAGTTCAGTTTATGCTTTAAAGGCACACTAGGCAGTTTTGACTTGTTTTAGCACCCCCTGGTGTCCGTTTTAAATCACAGTTGTAAAAATAAACTGTTCCCCCTCCCCTCGCTGTGCTCCCGTGTTTTCAATAATCAGATACAGATTTTGTTTCTTTGAAGGCTCCGCCATGATGAACATGATACATTGGCTGTGTTCGAATTCAGGGGTAGGATGCTTATGAGGACGTGGACTTGCTGGTCTACCTAGGTTGGGTCCTTGCTCGACCGCTAAGACCGGAAATAAACGGCTCTGAATTCAGACGGTCTAGCCTCATACTTATCCCCGCCCCTCAGTCCAGTCGCTTAGCAACCGTGACAGCGCCGACAGACAGGCTAAAGCTAATAAAATGGATCTAAAGAAACACTTGAAGCTCTTTTATGGTGACTTATTTCCTAAACTTTCATTTAAAACATTCAAGCTAACTTACATTGATTTCTTGTCTTAAATGACATGAAAAATAAAATATTCACCCTCTTTTGTGGAGATTTTTATTATTAAACTTCATATAAAGATAAGCAAAACATTCCTAAACACAAGCTTTTTATCATCTTTTGAGAAACTGACATTTAAAACTGGACTGCTCTCTGGTTTTTTCTGCTACTGATTGAAATTGAACCAGTAGAATCCAACTGTGTCCTGTGTTGTAAATTCAATAAAGTTGAGAAAAAAAAAAGTAGAGTCCTACGGCCGGCACGCAAAGCATCCTGGGATAGCCTTGGCCAGCGAGGATACACCAGACCCATCCTCGAAATTGGGGTGGAGCGAGGACGCATTTGAGGACGCATGAATGAGTATCCTTCGAATTCGGACAGCACTCGTCGCGGCGCTGTGACGTCATCGGCCTCGAAATGCGTCCTCATAAGCGTCCTACCCCTGAATTCGAACACAGCCAATAGATTTCTTAGCTCATATCTACAATGTCTGTGTCTTCAGCTCGTCTGTCCTGAGCAGGTTCTGAGGTTGAAACATGGATTGTCATAAAGTGTTACTGCTTCTCGCTAGATACGTGACTTTGTGAGACTTCAGGGCACCAGACCAAAGAGTCTTAAGTTGCAAGTGTGGTATTCTGGATCCAAACAGCAGATGGGGCTGAGTAAAGGGTCATATTAGCACATACTGGCTGAAGAAAAAGATTTTAAAATATGAAAGTTACTTGGTGTGTGCTTAAGAGGATATAGGGTCTAAAATGTACCAAGTGGATGACCTGCCAGTTAAAGGTTAATGTGTAATTAAGACTGAAAATCACAACAAAATAAGTCAAACGTATCATGAATTAAAGCTCATGTTTAATTATCTGCTTGAACACCACAACTCTAAAGCATATCTTTTAAAATTTGAGAATAACAAATTCATAATTTAACACAGTAAAAGTAGTGACATGACACAGATTATGTTAATATTGTCTCAGTCAAACCCAGCTCAATAATGCTGTCAGTCATTTCAGATTCAGGAGTGTATTCAGGTACGTCCTGCTGATTTATGCAACACCTAACTGAAGATTTGATGCCTAATTATGAAGCACGCTGCCATCAAGTGTTCAAAATACAAAAGCATGGACTTACCATGTGTTTTATATGACCTACATGGTCTACTATGTAGTGAGTGAGTGAACCTTTCAAACACAGCCTGACTAAGTTTCAAAGAGCTTCTTGTGTTTGTGTAGGATCGTTGACAGCTGAATTGAATGTCAGAGTCATAATAATGTTTCCAAACTGAATTAAATTTTGGCAAAGAAAAGCACTAAGAAGTGAAAAACATGCAGAGATAAAGAGTCAAGGTGGAGTTGTTGGAGCTGACCTTAAGGTAGATGCGTTTCTGAACCCCATACTGGAGAACCAGCACATCAAAGGACTTATCCAGAACCCCCATCACCATGGCTTTAGAATCCAGAGGGCCACAGTCCTGTAGAGCAGACCATCAGAGTCCTTATATCAGATGAACGAGACACTAAAAGAATGGGTTAAACCATGGCTCATTGTGGACCTTTAGGACTCTTTCTGACTGTGAACCAACAAAATGAAAAGCAGGATTGAACTGAGTTAATAAAATATACTATAAAGTGGAAATGAAAATCTTTGAATGTTTCCTCAGCTGATCAAACCGTTGGATCTTTAAACTTCTGCATGTTATTTAAGACAGAGTTTGTGAATCTGAAACAGGCATTCCTGCTGTTTGATGTAGAAAAACTTTAATCAGTTCTGCCGTAATTCTTCTGTCATAGCTGTTAGCAAATAACATGGCTAAAAGGATGAGCCTAGGGGAAGAGAGGCTGCCTTCCATGTGGGCGCACTCCTGGGTTCAATCCCTAGTCCAGCCATGTGTAGAAGTAATCTTAGGTAAGGTACTGAACCCAGGTCTCGCTTGGAAAAGAGCTTCTTAAACTCAATGGGACATTACTTGAATAAATAACGGTTAAAAACACAACAAAAAAACAAGCTACTGCTTTGGGAGCATCGATAAGTTGTGACTAAACGACTCATGTGTACTTTACCAGAATCAAACATCGGGAAATGAGGAATTACCATAAATACACAAACTGCTACCCAACAATTAGTACTACTACTATACGACTACCTGACCGACTTCATCTCTTCCAGAGTTTACTGCAGTTAGCTGCTGTTGTCTCCTGCTGCCACTCAGCAACGTGAGTGTCACAATAAGTAAAATAGTATCAGATCTGTAGTATTGGAGTATGGGTACAAGTACACAGCTATAGTATCAGATCAATACTCAATGCTGGTAACCATGAATATTGGTAAGATAGTGCATTTCCCAACAAATTAAACATTTTTAGGTGTTATCCATACTCAATGTATTTTTGACTGAGAAATTGTTGTTACCCTGGTGTTGGTAACTACACATTATGTACCACTGACTTCTATTATAAACACATTTCCTGATTAATGTGGGCCAACCTACGTGATTATGACACATTTCTGTAGTAAAGCTACACCAGGAATCTCTAGCAGAACTCCTAACCACTGTGTTTTGACTCCGTTGCTGCACATGTTGAGGTGTATGTCATGATTTAGTCCCCACCTTTACAAACACTCCAAAGAAAAGCTCCAAGCTGAGCTCATTGACTCTTTTGGAGGCTAACTTCTTGTCATTACAGAGCGAGGTCTGCTTGTTCACTTCATCTGGTGACAGGCTTAAATGCGGCCCACAGTCTGTGTGCAAAAATCCAAACAGAAACAAAATATTAGAATGGCAAGAGAAAATAAGGAGGAGACATGCAGAAATAGTGGAAACAGCAAAGGAAACAACAATGTACCAACTGAGATTCTGAGGTTTGACCCTGTTTTGCTCTTTGATCAGACAGACACATCTTACAACACAACAAGAGCAGTCTTTGGAACAAAAGAACCTCTGTCGTTTGCTTGAAATGCACATTTGGTGTCCCTGAATAAGAACATTGTAGAAACACAACATACCCAGTGAGGATGCCAGCAGCCGGTGTACGATGATGTCAGCGTAGCGTCTGATGGGTGACGTGAAGTGTGTGTAGAGAGGAACGTTGAGGGCGTAGTGCTTAAAATGCACTATGTCCTCCAATGTGCCCGAACAAAAATATAATGCATTCTAAGAGACAAAAAAACACATTAAAGAAAATTACTGGACTGGTTCCATGTTCAAACACCATCTTATCAGAATTTAGTGTTTTTAACAAAATCATAATCCTCATGCATTTTTCTTACTTATTTCAACAACTATTACAGTGCAGTGAGCATGTCCGTTTACTAAATAGAAAACGTATTGTAACTGAGCTGAAGACATAGTCATACACTGTTTTTTTGTTGAAGATAAACAGGTGGAGTAATCATATAACTAAATAGCTTCATAAAAGGAGAACAGAGAATAAATCAGAGTGAAACTACCATGTCTGCATGGGTGACGCTCTGTTAGCTGGTATAAATTAAAACAAAGAACTATGAAATTTAAGAACAGGTTAGCTAACCTTCATAGGTCTGGCGCACATGTGGATGAGGACATTCCTTCTGGCAGCGCGATACTCATCGTCACCAAAAATTGTGTTCAGACTTTTCTGCTCGTCAATACAGTAGAAACAAGAAAAAGAGAGAAACATCCATTAAAATCACAGGGAGAGGCATGCAACCATTAAGAGGTCCTGTGTTGAAACTAAACCTCAATTCAGTTTATTTATAAAGCTCCAGGTCATCTCAAAGCTCTGAACAAATCCAGATCATCTTAAGTCCAGATACAGGCCAACAGACGTATTCAAATTAGATTCAATAGAAAATGACAATTAGTCAAATTGTCCCATTAAAAAGGAACCATGATTGAACCTGATAATCCTGCATTCTGAGCAGCACAGAGGGTGACAGTGAGAAAGTTAAAAAAATGTTGATGATGAAGATGGTGATGAAGATGAGCTGTCGCTGTAGGCTGTTTTTTGTGTGTGTCACAGTAGTACTGGGCAAAATACTCATGGACTGGATCGGATCGTGGATTTCAGTCAAAGATTTGATCATTTTTTGAATCAGCAGAAAGAAAAATAAAAGAGAAATAACTTTGATCTCTATTTATTTTGTAGCAACATTTTTCTGCTCAATCCACAGAATTTAACTCAAGATGTCACTCCAATGTTTAAATAAAATGTTTAATCATATAAAAACAAATAAAATGGTGAAAAGACTTCTGATCACCTCTCGGGTCAGACAGCGCCGCTCACCGCCGACAGCTGCAGCAGGTGAGGAGGGGGGGGGGGGGGGGGGGGGGTGGGGGGGGGGGGGGGGGGGGGGGGGGGGGGGGGGGGGGGGGGGGGGGGGTGACGATCAAGGTGTTCTGATCCCCCGACTGAACACCGTTAATATTAACGTGCATTAGCTCGCATAAATGTTCAAAACAACACGTTATCTTAGACAGAAATAGATGAGTCTTGTTTCTCTATCAGAGAGGAGATCAGCTGACAGATGGAAGGTCAGCTGGTCCGCGAGCGCATCAGAGAGTGGATCAGTTAATGATCAGTGATCCTTTGTTCTGATTAACACTGACTGAGTCTGATAGAGAGAACTTGATATGTGATGACAAAATGAACTCCTTTCTCAGAGGGGAATTATTTATCAGCTGATTAAGAGCGCGCCGCGAGCTGTCGGGTCGGTGAGGATTTAACAAACGCACGAGCGCGGATCTGTGAACCGTGTCCCGAACCATAGAGGGTGATCCATACAGATCATGGATCTATTGTGACCCGTTGCACCCCTCCTGTGCATGTGTGAGTTGCCTGTGTGGATCGGACGTACTGTGATTGTGTGTGTGTTGAAGCGTGCGTCAAAGTAGCTGCGCGTGAAGGCGCGGTGCCAGGCGCATTGGAGATGCTGTGAATGTGTGTGTCAGAGGTCCTGCCTGTGTCCACTAGCTTCAGAGCTTCATGTGATCACTCATTCACTGAGCTGCAACAGGATGTGAAGCTCGTCAGATCGAGGGGTCTCCCATCGGGACCGCGCAGCGCTGGTCTGCAAAGGCGCGTTCGGGCAGTCAGTTCTGGTACGCATGAATGAAATCCGGTTCTCATGAGGACCAGCGTACTGCTTATGTGCACCCCTGTTTATAAAGCCATCCTGTATACGCTGTATGTATGACGTCATCAGCGATTAGTCGAAGTCGACGCAGCTTTTATTACTTGGTAGTCGACTTGTAAAAATGGCAAGTCGTGCAACCTCTACTTCTACAAGCATCCTATAAAAACCTTAAAATGACTCGAGACAGATCCTACAGATCAAACATTTAAATAACTTCATTACCTGTAATGCTCCCGAAGAAGAAAAGTCTACTTTGAGTCCCAACTCTGTACACAGTTCCTGGATCTCAGCCATCATCTTGGCATTGGGTGGAGGGTGGCGCCTCAGCAGAGCCTGAGCAGGGAATTTGCGATAGATGTGGGACGCTGTGGACATGTTGGCTAGTAACATGAACTCTTCCACCAACCTAAGGAGCAGTTTCAAGGACAAAGAAGGACTTGAATCAAAGAAATCACAGGAAACTAAGATCATCTAATGGTGAGAAAGGATAGTTATAAACTTTTTGGTCAAATCCTAAAACACAATCGCACACAGTACTGTAAATCCTCGAGTGTTCTGTTAGAGCTCAAACTATGCGTTTTGATGGGTTCGTCTACCATGACATCAGGTTTTAGCTCAATATCCACAAAACTGAATGGATTATAGTAGTTTTTGAGTTTACTAAGGACAACCACATGGAATGGGGTGGACTCTAAAAGCCAATCAGTAGTAGATGTACATGTTATTACTATTTTCTGAGAGTTTTATTAAATTCCATCCATTGACATAACAGTTTCAAAGGAAGTTACTCACTCGTTGCTCTCTCTGTACTGGTAAATGTAGCAGCCTTGAGGCATCATGGTCTCTTTGTCTAATGTGAAAGAGAGTTTTATCTGAAAAACAAAATATATTAAACAAATCAATAGTATAACATGAAACTGGCTGAGATAAATACAGAATCATCCCTTGACTTTTTTCAATCTTCAAACAGGAAACTGATGCATCATCACCACAGACTGTGTGGCTCCGCCTACTTGTCAGCAATTATGGTTATCACTGGCTGACAAATGTTTATATGTTGGCAATGTTTTTCTATGATATTGCCCATCCCTACAGTGAACGTATACGTGTATCCACTTTTGTGTGTTTCTAATTCTTGAAGGAACTTTTGAAGTCTACAATAAATGTGCTGCTTTTATTCTTCAAAACTGCCTCAAATACTTTTTTGTTAACAGAAAACATGCTTAAAAATATACTTAGACATTAGAGAAATGTGTGGAAACGAGGGATCAAGTTAATCCATCAGGTTTTTACCTAAACACAGAGTTTGTTAAACAAAAACAACATTTTGAAAACCTCCTGATCTTGGCAAAACTTTGAAAGACTAGAACCACCACAGTGCCTTAGAATCAATGATTATGGGTTAATAGAGCTGTTGCTGTAAAGGTTACAGGCAGTTCAAGTCTGATAATCAACAAAAAACCTTCATAAAGACACTTTTTGTTGTTATATTATATATACCGGTATATACACATATACCGGTATATATAATCCTACGTGATATTGTGACTATCACGTGATTTTGGAAGCTGCGTCCAACGGCGCTTCACTCCTAGGGGGAGTAGAAAACTTGCCTCAGACACGGCGCTACCACAGAGCAGCACTCATTTCTCCTGTGGGACCCAGGCTTTAGATTGCATTTTAAAATTTCACCAGAAGGCTAAACCTCTTATTATAGAACGTTAACTCTGAGTTATACTCTGTTAAAACATTGCACTACTTTCAGATATTTGTATTACTGTAAATAACTAAATATATAATAATATTTGGGAACAAAACCCCCGAAAAGAAACCAGCACTTACCTGGTCTAGTTTGAGGGCTCCTTCTGAGAAACGGTTAGCTCGAAGGTTTTGAGCAATCGCATGCAGGTTAAGCACAGCTTGGTGGACCTCATCAATAGGATGGACCGGGTCCACAGGAGGAAGCTCCTCAGGACTGAATAACTTCTCTGGAGCGTCGATCAGATTCTGAGCGTGGTCGTAACTCAGCTTCACACAGGAGTGAATGATCGAGCGACCAAACCACTCTTCCAAGATCTAAACAGACAAATGACACAAAGCAATTCAAAGGAAGCTTTCCCACCAAATGTTATTACTGAGGCGACAACAAGGTCTAAATCCTAATTAGTGGTGGGCCGTTATTGGCGTTAACGGCTGCATTATCGCCAGACTCTTTATCGCGCAACAAAGAAATTGTCTGCGTTAATCCAAGTTAGGTTGGAATCTGTACTATGCAATGGCGTAGATTTGAGCTCGTCACTGGTGGGGACCAGAACGGGACAGACTTCTATGCACCTGTGACGGGTCCGACAGGTGTTTTCTGTCTGATCATCAGCTCACCGCGCTCAGAGCGGCAGGTGAGGGGAGTGACAAGGCGCAGGTCTGTGCGCGCCGCCAAACACCGGTTATAATATTAACATTCATTATGAGATCATGAGAGAGGGAGAAATGAGGGGTTCATATTATTTTTCATTGAGATACTCAGAGGAGAACCTGGCGGAGATGTGTGCAGACCTCCTTGCTGGGTAGTGAGTGGAGTCCAGTGTGTGCGTCCTCGCGGCCGGGGCAGCTTGTGCGTGTCAACAAGTCTCCATAGCTTATGAACGCTGAGAACTCCTCCAGAGCGCACAGGAAGTGTTGTAAATCCACGTCTGATAGCTGGCTGAGCGATCGGGACGTTGAAAGCACCGGTTCACAAAGACGCGTTTGGGATCAGGTCCAGCTCCGCTCCTCCCTACACCAGAACATGCACTGTGCTTAGGGCCCCACGATCCAGAAGGTGCCCCATTTAGCTCCAGTGGACGAATTACTTGAGAATGTACAAAAGGTGAGCAGCATCGCTGCCATGAGGCGCGCCACGTGTAGAGGAAAAAAGGAGACGAGAGCCTTGTTGGATTCGTTTACTAAATGCAGCTGCTGCATTGGTCTAAACCGATCACATGACAGCTGCTCACAAACTAGTCCCATTTTAAAACAACAATCTAAAAAACCCTGTGCTTTTACAAAAGGAGAATTGTAACTTTTGAGCTAGTGATGTGCTTTACGACTCTTTGCTCATTAGGGAACAGTTCACCTCAAAGAGCCGTTCAAAAGACTGACTCATGTTTTTTTGCAATATATTTATGAAAGAGCAATGTTCAAATCATAAAATCAGCACTGACTAACACTGATATAAGTGATGTATTTACATGTTAAAGGTGATAGTGGTTTTTTTTCTTCATTATTTATTTTCATCACCAGTTCTCATAGTAGAACAACTTTCTCAGTTTGTGATGCATTTTGGAAACAGGAGCTGAGCCCCTGGTCTAATGCCTAACCCTAACCCTGGCTTGAGAAACCTGTTGTCAAAGACTTCCTTTGAGTCATTATTTATGGAGCGCACATACAGTATTATGAATGCCTTTGGCTGAATTCAAATGAGCCACTTAAATCTAGATTAATCTCGATTAATTTCAAGATTAGGGTGAGATTAATCTAGATTTAAAAAATGAATCTATGCCCACCACTAACCCTAATAAATCACCAGCTGCACCCTTTCCCAAATCCTGCAAGCATTTCTCGTGAGTTTAATAGGCCCGTACCTTTCCCTCAGGTGAAAGTGTCCAAATGACAGAGAAGGTGAGCCTGTCAGTCCGAGGATTCAGACTGCACAGCTCCTCACACAGCATCTGTGGCAGCATTGGAATCATCTTAAGAGTGGGAAGTTAGAACAGTAATTAGTAACTCGAGATATACCTAGAGCAGGTTGACATATGACACACAAAAACAACCTGACTTCAGATGTCAAAGAGAGCTCACCTTCTGAACCAGGTACACGCTGGTTGCTCTCTGACTGGCGACTGCATCCAGAGCATTGCTCTCCTCCACAAAATAACTCACATCAGCAATATGAACTCCCACCTCAAAATTGCCTATATTAAAAATACATTTGGGCAGAATACTTTAATAATTAACCATGTGTGAAAAAACAAACCAAGTGTAACCATTTAAAAGCAAAGGGTAACTACTCTGTTGGTCTGCAGAGTAGACCCTTAACTCATCACTGAGCAGGCGACTTGATGACACACTTTCTCTTAAACTGCATTTAAAACATCTAAATTGTGCACTTAAAAAAATCATGCAAAAATATTAACATTTTAGCCATTTGTTTCTATACAGTCCTTCATTATTTTAATTTAACTCTATTCATGAGTGCCAAAAAGAAATATACCATCAGGGAGCTGTTTACAGGACAGGGCATCGTCCAGGTCTCTGGCAGTTGCTGGGTCAATTGTGAAGATACACTCCTTTCTAAACATCAGAAATGATTCTTTGTAAAATTGTCTGCAAAATACTGAATAACATTCAAAAAGAATGAGACATGTTTACATTAAAAAAAAGGTTTAAAGTCCTACCTAAGATCTCTCCTCTTTTGTATCTCCTCTGGTGGGATGGTCCAGGGTCGGTTAGGAAGACAGGCCAACACATCATCTGAGAAATTGGAGAAATCCACCTCATAGCTCGTCAGTATGCCTTCCGTCTCTGGCTCAATTTCCCCAGCTTCTCCCAGAGTCTTAGCAAGTTGGCTGAGAAAACATGCATTTAAAAAAAATGAATTTACACAGCTGCCAAACCTCAACAAAAGTTTCTTTCATATGCTTTAAATGTGACACCTACCCTTCTGCAAAGTTGCTGTGTTCTGTCCAGCCAGTGATGCGACAGATGAACAAGGTATTGGTGTAGTTACTTGGGTGGGAACTAAAGTCTTCAGGACAGTTGGTCAGGGGAACGTTAATTCGTGGCACTCGGTGGTCTACCGGAGAAAACAAGGCAAAGGGCTTGTCGGGTAGAAACTTCAGGGAGCCAGTCGCAACTCGCGAGTGTTTCTTCTCAACAATGTAAACCACCTGGTAGACGAGCAAAAGGGAAAACTCTGACATCTGACTTTAAAGTCATCAGTGACAAGATAAATGAAAATAATCCTACTAAACACTGAAAACAAACAAAACCCTGAAATTCAGAATTCATCTTTTTTTAATTATTTTTTACTAAGGATCAACATCTGTTTGGATAAGAGAAGATTTCCAGTGAAAATCTATTAAATATGAACTTTCCAGCTCTGGTCATCTAGAAGCTCTGGAGCTGTTTAATGTCAAACGTCTAAAAGAGAAACAGCTCACCTTAGCAGTCTTTTGCAGGTTTTCTCCATTAGTTCGTGATGTTGAGGGCTCTGAAGGCTCCCCTATTCCCAGATGAAAGAAAACATGTTGACTGGATTACTGAATCAACAGTTTATTTTTCTGAGCTAAGGCACGACTCAGACCAGTTCACAAAAACTATCAAACATGCACGCTAATTAACATTATGAAACACATCAGAACAGTTTGCAATCATCTTCTAATCTGATTAAAACTGGCTGCTGGGGCTGGGAGGCGTTCATATTTAAACACCCCGGTGTAACGATACCCTGGTATACAATATTATGGTATGGCTGCCGTACCTGTTTCTCCACCAGCACCACTGAGTGATAAACTCTGACATCTGCTTATGACTTCATCCTCCACATTAACACTGGTATTCGGGCTGCACTGTTTCTTCTTCGGAGTTGCAGACCGTGTGCGGCCTGTCTGGAGTTCTGGCTCACTGGTGCCATCACCGTCAGTATCAGACCTCACAACCTGCAGACAGAAAATGTTAGTTTTGTCAGCAAATTCTCAGCCACTTTTTTCCCCATCAAGCTGGAGTATGAGCCAAAATTAACTCCTAATTGTGGGTTTGTTTGATATTTCTTTTTTTTCAGTATGACTGTAGCAGTTAGTGATGATTAGTTGTCACTTGATCACATAAAGTTGGAAAAATAAAACCATTTTCAGGGTTTAAATCTTTACACATTTGCCAAAATCAAAGTCAAACAGATTTTAAAGAGTTTTCTTGGAAATCTCTAAAACATGCTGGATACCAGCCCTCCAGGACCCGGACTGGGCATCTATATGAACTTTGCTACAAAGATCAAATTAAACCAGAGCATAATGAGAACACAAGCAGCTTCAACTAATAATAAACTACTTGTATCTTTTTATGACTAATGTTTTTAGCTTTTGTAACTATTATAGTGAGAATACAGAAGGCCCCGCCCACTCTGAGCCCTGTGCTGCTGGAAGGTTTCTTCTTGTTCCCAGTGTTTCAGAACGGTGGACTGCATTGAAGTGATGTTTCACTCCAATCAGCTTGTTTTAATCTTACTCATACTTTATACTCCACTGTGTCTTCTGATGAAAACTAAACTCACTGACTGAAAGCACACAACTTTAGCTTCTTGTGGATTTAATTTGCAGTCAAAAAAAATAAAATAAGATCAAATATGGCTGAAACAGAGTTCTACTTACACATGTATTGTGCTATTGAAGATGATTACTTATTGTTTTTCTTTCCTACCTAAACAGCAATATGAATGTAATAAATGTGTGACTCTTAGTAGATGAGTGTTTACCTTCCACTGCTCCGGAGGAAGTACCTGAACCACCACTATGTCTCCATTTAGCGCTCGGTTGCGGGCAGCAAGTCCTTCCAGGTAGATATCATATGTGTCATCCTGTGAATTAAAAATTGCTGCTGGTTTTCCACTCATTATTTGATGTCCACTTTTTAAAACAGATTTTCAACAAAACCCCTTTTCTGTGACTACCAGTAGCCCGTTACAGACTGAAGCAATGAAGACTTACAGGAGATGGGATGAAAGCATCAGTGTATTTCTTAGGGTTGATTCTTAATTGTCCCTGTAGAGGAAACACAAGAAATCAAAAATGACTTCCAAAAAGGGTTTATAATTTTTGTTCCAACAATCTTCTTCGACCGAGTGCTTTGCTATAGCACAATAACCAGCTTCACAATCGCGAGAGACAAAACTTCTGTTTCTGATTCCTACCTGATAGAGCTCTCCTCTTTTAAGGCCATGGGAAACTTCTTCTGAGGTCATGTAGGACTCAAAGACTTGTTTCTTTGATTTCCCATTTCCTTTGTTCTTACTCTTCCCAGCAGGAGAATTAGTTTGAGAAGCTGAAAAAAATATAACTCAATAACTTGATGACGACATGCAGAGCAATAAACTATCTCATCAAAGATCATAATAGTTGAACAGAAGGAAACTGGACCTCCTTCCTTGTTTTGTGAAAAATTCTGACCTCTCATCCAAAATGGTTCTTTAGTCCAGAGGATATTTTAAAAAACCCTTCCAGTTACTTTCCATTTAACTCTTATGACTGCAATGTCCCAGATAATGGACACAAACAGACCTGCTGTTTTTCATCCTAAAACAAAAACAAAAATGTAACCTGTAACTGACCTGAGTATGGCTGAGGGTTTTTGCCTTTACTGGGAGATGGTTTGGGCCTCAATGTCTGAGGATTATCCTCAGACTTTAATGTCCCCTCTTTGTTCTTCTCCTCCTTCGGGCGCTTCGGTTGGACTTTTTTGTTCGACTTCTTCGTCTTCTCTTGTTCTTGCACACTTGCACTAGCTTTCACTGGGGACTGAGAAAACCCAACAAATGGCTCTGCCTCATTGGAGGCCACATTTCTATAAGGGCCTTCTTTTTTCCTTTGCTGCTTCTGATGTTTCTTTGCACTGTTGGGTCTTGAAACTCCAAGCTCCTCTCCAGATTCAATATCTCCATCCTGGCTGGTGGTGGTGTCCCTTCTCGGCCCTCGTTGCTGCCTTTCAGACACACCCTGCTTCCTTTCAACCCCTTGCTGAGCACTGCGAGCATTTAATTTCTCCATGTATAAAGACAGTGAACTCTCCTCTCCTTTATTTTTCATAGAGGATGGAGAAAAGTCACTTGAATCTGAAAAATCAGTAAGAACTTGATCCACTTTTTGTTGTTGCATATTGGGCATGCCACTATGAGACTGCGGCACAGGGTTGGAACCGTGTCCCTCTCTTTGGGATGAAGAATGCTTTGCAAATTCTTCTAGATATGAACTGAACTTACTGCTGCAGTGCTGGCTGAGAAGCCTGGCATAGGCATTCTTTTGAGGAGGACTTGGACGATTTTGGTTGCGTTTAGCCTCTCGATTTGGGTTACCTTTCTTGTGCTGCAGAGGAGAATCCATTTGGCAATCCTTGAATGGGCTTTCTCTGCAGGACAGACAATACCACAAAACAAAACCACAGTGAGTGATGGTATAAGAACAGCAATTAATAAAGCATAAAACAACAGGAAAGTAACCAAGTAAAATCTAATTATGAAGCACCTTTCTCAGATACACAAAAAACATCACAAAGCTCAGAACAACACAGGTAAAATCAGGCCAAAACACTACAAGCACGACAAAATATCAGCATAAAACAATAGTATTGATAAACATATAAATCAAACGCAACAACTTCATTAGGAGAAAGCCTGGTTGAATAAGCAAGTATTTGGCTGTTTGTTAAAAACCTCCACAGAGTCAGAAAAATGGAGAATCAGGCTAAATGTTCCATAGTCTAGGACAGTGTTTTTCAACCTTTTTTGAGCCAAGGTACACTTCGTCGTTGAAAAGTATCACAAGTCACACCGGGGGTGGGGGGGGGGGGGGGGGGGGGG
>SSNR01000418.1:392331-415144 GCA_006937965.1 Callopanchax toddi | reverse complement strand
CTTCCTTCCTTCCTTCCTTCCTTCCTTCCTTCCTTCCTTCCTTCCTTCAGCTGACTCCATTCTTTAAGACTGTTTCAGATGTGGCTACAAACCCCACTGTCTTTAATGTTTGGACTTACTGTAATTTCAAATCTGAATTCAAACAGTTCCATGTTTTCATTCCACCCTGAACTTCAAAACATTTCAACTATTACATATAATAAAAACTTTAAAGTTCCTTCTCTTGCAGAAAACTTACTATTTCCCAGTTGAATATCTTTTTGGTTTAAACAAACTTCTGCATTTGCTGTTTGGAGTTTCACTAGTTCAAACTAAAAGAATATTGAATTTATATGATCCAACCTGTTTTATAAATGACTGGAATGCCTTTAAAAAGTTAGTCAATTAGTGAATAGTAGAGAAAATTGAGTGACTTCTATCTAGAGAGAGGAATAGCCTTTATTGTCCCTCAGTGGGGAAAGTCAGGCGCACCAGCAGCAACGTCACAGGCAGGTCAAAGCATACAGATTCACACAAGGATAAAATATATAAAACTAGAAATAAGAGACTGTAAAAGGACAAATTTAAAGCATACAAATAATGAAATACTGTACAAAAATAGCATACCCTGATTCAGATTCACAGAAACTAAATAGGATTATTGTTTTTAAAGCACTGAGTAGAGGAAAATGGACCACATGTGCAAATATATTTGTGCATAAAATAAATAAAAAAACCCTTGTTGGCTTTGTTTACTGAGCACTGCAGTTCTTTTTGATGCCTAGAATAAATGGATGAAACATGTGTTTTCCAGCTCTTATCTATTATCACCCAGAAGAACCTGCTTTATAAGTGAGATCAAATGCATAGGAGGGGAAAAGGTGATGAAATTGTGTGAGACGGGATCAATCACAAGAAGGATCCATACCAACTGACTGGGGTTAGGAGGAGGTAGAGGGGAGAGGAGTAGCACTTATACACTCAGAGCTCGTATTCCAAGTCCAAGTATGTCCTGAAACAATCAATAGAATCATGAATAAATGATGAAATATCATCAATACAAAGCTAATGTCGGTAGCACCATAGGGCAGAGAGATATCTGTTAATGTTAATGTCAGACAATTCATCTGATACACATTTACTCATGTGTACTTTGTCTACTTCCAAGACAAAACTAGGAAGTGCAGATTAAAGCGATCAGTCCTGTAACGCTGGTCCCGGTCCGGACAGGCCTGAAGGTTCCTTCACCGGGAAAATGCCCGATGGCCAGTCCAGCCCGGTCTATATCCAGACCCAGTGCAGGTGCCATTGGTGTAAGTGCCATGGCACGGACCGCAAGGGGCTCGCACCAGTCGATCCAGACATGTATGCCTTTGTACACTGGACACAGGTCCGACTGCGCACAGCACCTGGTCTGCTGGGCTGCATGTGTTATTGGTGGGGAAGCAGCACTATTTCTGCGCCCTTGGATCGAATTATTGGTGGAGACGATTCAGTGATAACTGGGTATTGGTGGGGACACGTCACCTCCGTCCATGCCAGATCTACGCCCGTGGTTGGAGCCTCTGTAATGGAATATTGTGTTATCAGCTGGGTCAAAGGCGGGACTAAAATCTAACAGTGTCATGGACTGGGGTAGTGCAAACGGACCCAAACGCAGGAACAGATGAGGTTAAACATGAAGATTTATTGCTGGCAGGACTCAGGAGACACAGAACACATGAGGCTGCATGAAACAGCATAAGGAGGGAGCTAATCAAGGAGACGAGACACCTGGAGAGGATTAGTGCAGGACACAGGAGGAGGAACACGGGCACGAACTGGACACAAGGGGGCAGAATATGACAAACACGACCAGTATAGACACCATATTACTGTCTGGGCCATTATAGACACCAGTTCACTGTCTGAGGCCTGAGAAAATCATTAGAAACTTTCTGAGATGTTGTTATTCATTCCTCTCCATTACAGTTCTTCCTCCTCCTGTAACACATTTGACCTGATGTGTCACCTGAGACGTCTTTTTCCTGTTAATGTTTCAGTCTTTCACTCTGGCCTTCTCCATGTCTGTGACCTCCTCTGACCTCTTCGCTCCTTTGTGATTCATCTAGTCTCACACTGATTTGTCTCCTTTCCTATTTCATCTCACTTATATAATAACTCACCTACTTCACCCTCTGATGCTCCTCTGTTATATTTCTTTGCTTTATTCTCAAACTGTACTTCAGTTTTTAAAATTTATTCTACAATTTTATTGTATTTAAACTTTTTCTTTAACTCTCATACCATCTTTCTTCCTTGCTTCTCTCCTGCTCCATCTGTTTTCCTCTCTCTCTCTCTCTTTCTCTCTCTCTCTCTCTCTAACAGGGGTGTAGTTCGGGTGGATGTGAACCTGCAGGACGTGGACATCGACCAGTGCTCCAACAGTGGCTGGTTTGCTGGGACTCATCGCTGTAATCACACCAGTATGGAGGTTAGTCTCCTTCACAATCAGTGAGACAAAATGCTCTGATTCTGCTTCTTGTTGTAATTCTGGTGAGCTACAAGCCAGATCAATGAGCATCACAATCAATCATTACATTTTCCGTTCACGCTCAATCTGTTCTGTTCAAGATGCCGTTAAAGTCCTCTCAGTTGCTTTAAATCAGAGGTTCAACAGGTGCAGTTAAAGCTTGAAAAAGACATTTGGCTGGAACCTTTCTGCTTGACACGTTTTACTCCCACTAATGAAAGCATCAGCTGACTAAGAGTAAAGCTGTCATTTGGCTCATTCAGAGTGAAAGATCTGTGGAAGGATGGAGGTTTAGAAGCGTCTTAGCTGTGCTCCTGGAATGTTTTAATTTATTCGGAAACAAAGGCTTTCTGTAGTTTGTAAAAAGTGAGATGCTCATGATGGCGCGGGCAGAAAAACCTACAATCTGTATTCAGTACTGGTCCTTGCAAATAAAGGAATAGGAAAGTAATTCATTGCGTGGCGAAGTCGATCTGAACTCAAGTGGTTTTATATTTGGGCTTCTGTCTAGATGGTCTTCAGCTCCTACCTTCAACAGAGCTTTGATCATGTCCCGACGGCAGTAGGCTTTGCTTCACTCTGCTATTGTGGAGCCATGGTGGCAGGAGGATCTCATCTCTGTTGTGGTCCTCCTAGCTTTGTCAAGCTAGGACCTTCATTTATTGCTGGGAAGTGTGAAGCAGATCAACACCTCCAAACCCAGGTCTTAGTTGGAAACGAGTGGATTGCAAACTCCAGATCGAAGGAGATGTCCTACCTCAGAAGCAGGAGTTTAAATATCTAAATGTCTCGTTAGCTAAAAAACCATCAACAGTGATGAGGATGCTAAATCAATCTGCTGTGGTGAAGCCAAAAAGCAAAGCTCTCAATTTACTGGTTGGTCAACAGTCCAACCCTCACCTATGGCTTTAGAGAATATCAGAAATAACAAAATCACAAATACAAGCAGTTGAAATGTGTTTCCTCCACAAGGTGGCTTGGTTGGCTCAGCCTGAGAAGCTCAGACATCCAGACTGAGTAGAACCACTGCTCCTCCACATCGAGCTGAGGTGGTTTATGCCCCTGAACGCCTCTCTAGGGAGGTGTTTAATACTCGCCCTGCCACCAGGAGGCCCAGGACATGCTGCTGGAGGGATTATATTTCTAGGCTGGCTCAGCAGTTCTCATGTCTTTAACCCAGCATGTGTGTCTTTGATCAAAATGGATTTTCTCTAAAATCCCCCAGTCAGGCATTCAGTTGGGTTCAATGTAAAATTTGAGCATTTTTTTCTCTTCAGAACACAAAATAAATTTATATTGTAGTGAAATAAAAATGTATGAGCCAATTCCTTTGTTTTTTGATGAATATTTTAAGTCTATGTTCTTCCAGTCTTGGTCCTTCTTTGTTAAGACCCACCCTGGCACCCCGACCCACCTGTCAGTCAACCTTTGGTCCAAATCTTCCCTGATCTAATCAATGGTCTCAGGATGTTTGGACAGGACACAGGGCAGATGGGAATGCTCACCTTTCCTTCATCAGACAATCCTTTTTTCCAGCTGCTCCTAACCACCAGAAAGGTGATTTATCAGAGGAAATGACTTTCCTCCAGTCCTCTGCAGTGCAATCCCTGGACCGTTAGCAGAACACCAGTCTGTTCCTGGTGGTTTTCTTTGAGAGAAGTTACTTTTTAACTGCCCTTCTTGACACAGGCCATCCTTCAGAAGTCTTCTCCTCACTGAGCTGCAGATGCTCTCACACCTCACCTGCCTGCTGTCGGCTCTGCTTTAGAGCTTCTGCACTGGTTCATCACAGCTGGATGAACTTTAGGAGATGTCCTGGTGCTGCTGGACATTGGTTTCTCTAACATTTTCTTCAAAATGCAGTAGAAATTTGTCCATTTTCATATCAAAGAGGAACTTTTGCCATTAACTAATCTGCTCACTCAGAACTTTCTAGAGTTTCTGCAAACTAACATAAAAAACGGAAGCAACAAACTTTACGGAGTGAATATTTGTGTCATTTGCAAAACTTTTGTCTACATCTGTAGTTATTGTCAGCGGTGCAGTAAAAATGTCTGGAAACAATAAAAACCACTAAAACCATCTCACAGTGTGCGTATAGGCTGCATCCTGCAGAGTTGTTGTGAGTTATAATGAACTGCTGTATTGATGTGAACAAAGAGAGCTGTTATCGGTGCGACTGCTGTGATGGAACCAGCATCACGTTTTGCTACTTTACTCGATGATAAATGGACAGAATGAGGAGGGACCTGGGCTCTGGGTCCCTGATGTGTGCAGTTTGCGTGTGAGCTGGTGCTCGCCCATGTCCTTGCCACGTTACTCTGATTTGATGTTTCACAGGAACTCTGTTGGACAACAGCAGGGGAGAGGGGCAGCTCAGGCTTGCATGGTATGTGATGTATAATACATGCAGTGTAATGGATTGCAGCGCTAACTGAATAATTGACTGTGTTCCTCCTTTCTCTTAGTTTGTTATCAGGAGTTCCTCCATGTTTGTGGCCCTCTGTATTGTTCCATTTTCATGAACAGCTCTCTTGTGGCTTCTTTCTGCTCCAACATGTCTGCTGTGGTTCTGGTGTGTCTCCTGTGCAGATTGTGTTTGCGTGGAGTCTTCTGGCAGAAAAAGCCCTTTACTTACCAAGGCTTTTCAGAGCTGTGGGAATCTCTACCTATGTGTCCCTTCTTGGTTTAAGGGATTCTGCACATTTAAGCTGTCTTTTCCTCACTAAGGAATCATGAATCCAAATGCTGTAATCCAAATCAGAAATATAACATCCAAGATGATCGGTTTTAGAGGATCATTACAGAGTTTAGTGCTTGTTATTGTTCTCTGGAGAATTTCTGTCACGCACCGTATTACGATCAGCCGATGACTCAGTGCCTTTTTGAGTCATTAGTGTTATTTGTCTTTGGCTGTTTGAAATGTAGGGGCGTATTTAGTGGGAATTAAGACACTCAAGCTCAGCAGAGAAATAAACATCATAACAACTTATTCTATTAGTGAAGCAGAACTGCTACTGGCTTTTTCTGCTGCTGCTGAAGCACATAACAGCTGTTTTTTATTTACTGTTTTACATTTGAACGGTCATTCTCACACTTAGGGATTATTTTTTAATGAGGGCAGGTCAGAAAAAATGATAATTTTTATACATGAAAAGACGCAGGCAGGGCTGAGAAATGTAGAAGGTTCTGTCTGAGGACGAAGAGGAAAACATGTAAGTGGAATTCAAGTTAAAACAAATGATGTTCGGTAATGGGCAGTTGTTTGAAGAACCAGACACAGGAGCTCGAGTCTGAGACTTGGACTGGAGGGAAGCTACTTAAAGCGGCTCTCTGGATTATTTTTCTCTGTATCAAAGTTTTCTAAATGTTCTAAATGATATTTCAGGTCTAAACTATGATCTATGGGTTGAGTTCCACAACATCTGTCATTCTGATGAAGACCCTCCTTCCTCCTAGAGACCCCTTTCCATTATTTCTTGCCGCTGACATTTTTCAGCCAATGAAATTCAAATGTCTGCATTCTCTCAACATGCACGCGCATCGACCAAACCTGTACCAATAGGGGGCGCTGTCGTACAGGACGCTCCGTGTGTTTCTCTGTTTACCGTCTCGTTCACTGAGGACTCACAGCTCATTTCTACTAAAAACCTACCCATTCTCCAGCTAAAGACGGGTTTATTTTAATTTTTAAACCTTTCACCTCACAGAATGGCAAGGCTTGACAGGATTATGCGTTTATTTTGGTCAGAAAGTTCATCCAGGGCCGAGTCAAGTTCAGCTTCAGAGTCCAGCAGCAGCTCTCTGCTAACAGAGCTAATATCAGAAGCAGCAGGGACAGAGAGGGCTCTTCAGACCCTCGTAGTGTTGTTGGAATAAGATAGTGAACTGTGAGTGATTAAACCCTACACATTGAGCTGTACAGTTTATGCCCGAAGTATATGCGCCGTGTGCACGCGTGCACACGCGACCGGACGTGCGTGTCGAGGTGTTTTGAGGAGGAGCCTTTGGACGCTAGATTCAAAAACTGCTCTCTTGCTGAAATAATCCAGAGTGCGGCTTTAAAGTGCAGCTACTTCACAGTGAATGTTCTTTTCTCAGCTGTGAAACAGAACTAGATGTAAATCTAACCCTCCACTCTTCATATATTTATGTACATGTCAGGAACAATCACAGCTGTCGTTGAACTGAGTAAATATTCACCAGAAAGATTCTCCTTCTGGGCAAATGTTCATTTTCAGTGTGTGAGTGGGAGTGCACTGAAATGTGGATATGACCTGATGTTGGAGGAAGATGAAATCTTGCTGAATGTAGATAAAGCAGCAGAACAAAGTAAAGGTCAGGTTTGCTAAACAGTATCAAATTCAACATGTAGTTTCTCAGCAGCTATGAAGTGCAAATGATCTTCAGCTGTTTTGATCTCTGCTTTAAAGCTGTCATGAGGTGAAAACCAGATCACAGTGGAGCTGATGCAGAGCTGACTTAAAACCATCGTTTGAACTGGGTTTCTGAGGAAAAGTTACAGTAATTATACTTTACCTGTTGTAGATAGTACTTTGAATGAACTCAGTTTAAAGAAACATGGGTACTTTGAGTGAGGTCAAGACTCAAAAGGACGGCCACCTTAAAACAACTCTCACATTTCAAAGCCTTTAATTCTGTTTGATACATTTTTACATCTAAGCTAAGCTCAAAACTCACCTGTTTAGAACGGCCCATTCATTGTGATCACTATTAGCTTTTAGTTCTTGATTGATGTTTTTATTCTGTATTGATGTTTTTATGTGTTTGTTTTAATGCTTTGAAATTTCTTGTTTTTAATGTATGGTGACCTTGAGTTTTTAGAAAGGCGCCTTAAATAAAATGTATTATTATTATTATTTAAAAATATATATTTTTTGTTTGCAAATCCAGCAATTAGTGACATTCTGTTGGGGAATGACCAAACTGGATGAATCACTGTGGTATTTGCCATTTGCAATGCCCTGCTTTCTGGTCTCTGTCCAGCCTTCAGCTGTTACAGAACTCTGCTGCCCGTTTGATGACCAAGACCAGGAAGTGGGAGCATATTACACCAGTTTTAAAATCAATGCTTTGGCTCCCAGTGTGTTTTAGGATTGATTTTAAGATTCTTTTACTGGTTTTTAAATGTCTTAATGGTCTTGGGCCTTCTTATCTTAAAGAGCCGCTTTTAACTTATGAACCTTCTTAATGTGTGGACCCTCAGGTCCTCTCTTGCTGTTAACAATCCCCAGAGTCCAAACACAGACCTGGAGTGGCTTCTTTTCAGTACTATGCCCCCCATCTGTGGAGGAATGGTCTGCTGAGGGCCCTGAGAGGGCCGCGGAGAGTGTAGATGTTAAGAACAGGCTCAAGACCACATGTCCTGACCTGGTTCTTCTGTGCTCAGTCCAGTGTTATTTAGTCACTTTTACTGTTATGGCTGTATTTTAAAGTGTGTGTGTGTGTGTGTGTGTGTGTGAGTGTGTGTGTGTGTGTGTGCGTGTCCCGTTTTTAATTTTTATGGAATTATTGTTTTAGCACTGTTTAGCACTTTGAGCTGCCCCTACCATGAATGGTGCTTTATAAATAAAATTTGATTGATTGACTGATTGAATCAGGATTAGTCATTTAATCAGAAACCTGAATTATTCAGTCCTATACGTGTCTACTGCCCCCTGGTGGTAGGGCATACATGTTGAATAGGAAACTACTTCATACATTTTTAGATGACATTTTGGAAGTCCTAATTCATTTTAAAACATGCTCTTTATTGTAATAAATCATTTTTACCTGACATCCAGTCTGCATGCTGATCCCGGGTCAGTGAACTCTCTATTTATGTCCACCACCAGAATGTGACGTTTCCAGTGCTGTCAGGAATATCATGCTTTGGAAAAAAGATGTCATTTGAAAATGGCATTGATGTTAATGTTAATCTTGGTAAAGACTCAAACTCCTAAATAAGCGAATGAAAAAAAAAAAAGACATTTGTGATTATTTGAAGCTGTCAGTGTATTTGAAAAACGTTTTAAGCTGTTTCTATGAAATGTTCAGGTTGTATTTTTTGCTCACCCCTACCATTTGTCATTTTTCTGCTCTCTCTCTCTCTCTGCTTCACTGCTTTCATTTCTTCTCCCAGCTTGTTCACTGCTAGCTGTGATCAGTTGCTGAGTTGTGCCGTTTAGCCAGACCATTACCTGCAAAGTAGTGTTCTTCTTTTGGGACTTTACTACAGATTTCTTGTTTGAATCAGGGCCTGAACACAGTGTATTTCCAGGAAAAAGTGCTGCTAAAATAGTCTGAGTGAACTGCAGACGTCACACAAACCGAGCAGGAACAAAGTTCTTCTAGCCTCATCTCCTCCTTGAAACAATACATCATTTTAGTTTTGCTAAATACATTTTTTGGGGAAATGAGCTGTGGAAAGTCACTGTGAGGCTCATTGCTTTCTCGTCCTCCAGAGCACAAACATTCCCCGGGGCTCAGTCTAAGAGAAACATACTAATGAGATTCTAGTAATGTGGAGGAGCATCGTGTGATCTCCAGAATGTGCTGCACTACCCTTCACATTACTCCTTAAGAGGACAAAACTCACATTTTAGGGATTTGATCCTTTATTTTTTGTTCACCTGCATTATGTATTTTAGAAATAACTTCTGCAAAATCAAAGGGAATTTGTTGCTTTGAGTCCTAATATTAATACTTTAGATTTGGCAAGTGCTTACCAGCCTTCATTGATTAATAATGGGTTGACTTTGGCTGATTAACCTGGTTATTTATACAACTGGCTTCATTAGGGATTTGTTTTAACAATAGGAGCTGATCAGATGCTTGTTAGTTGTAAAACTATCAATTGGGGGGGGGGGGGGGGGGGGGCACAGTAAACATAAATAAATAAACATTTATGCAACCTTTCCAATTGAATAATCATGTTGCATAGGGGTGAAGACCCTGGTTCAGAACGCTGTGGCGCGCATCATTACAAAAACACCTTCAGCCACTCACATCACTCCTGTCATTCAGCAGCTACATTGGCTACCAGTAAAGTATAGGAACATCTATATTGTTGCTACTTACATTTAAGGCCTTTCATAACCGCGCCCCTTCATATCTGTCACAGCTTGTACAAATCTGGGGGGGCCAACTAGTCCGAGACCACGAGACACATTTTTACTACTGCGTTACAGCAAAGAGCCGCGTCATACATGGGCACACCCAGTGTTACCAGATGTACGATAATTATTGTATTTGTAGGTTTATTTAGCACATTTTATGATCAATAATTCCATAAATATGATAATTTGAGCCCTTTGTTGTGTGAAATCTGCATAAGAGATGCTTGTTTTATTCATTGTGTTGGATTCTTTATTATTAATAATAATAATAATAATAATAATAATATTGGATTCTTTAAAGCTAAAACTACTTTAAAGACTATGATTTTGCACCCATCCCTTCCTCACACACACACACACACACACCTCTGCTCAGCCAGATTTATTGTAAATGTCAAACAGTTGCAGTTCTAGACCGACAGAGGGGGGCAGGCTGGGGCCAGCTGCTTTTTTAGAGAGGCACAATCTAAAACACTCAGCAGGGGGCCACAGGGGGCCACAGGGGGGCCAAGCTTGTTGTCAGGAGGGCACTGCCCTCCAGGACTGCCCCTGATGTCACACCCCAACATGATAATGGCAGAAACTGAGACCTAAAACCACAGGCCCGTCATTTTCAACTATATTTTAATCAATTAATAGACCTGAACTTTAATATTATAAACTCATTTAAAATGCACTTCAGTTCAAAACAGTAGAAAAACAATAAAATACCTCTGGATAAAATCAACAGACCTAAAAGTAAAGTACTTTATTCATTATTTATTCATTTTAGGTACATTTTCAGACGGGTATTGTTTTAAAATAATAATAATAAAAGATTTCCACCGTGTGGATATTCTACAGAAATTTTTTATAAAGACACTGAATGCTTAATTCTGATGCATGGAGGGTCGAGACATAAACTGGAGCAAAATGCGCAGAGCAGGGCGCACAGAGCGCCAACGCTCCAGCGTGGTCACTGATCTCCGATCATAACTCGTTCATCAGGAAGTCCTGGCCTCACTGCTGCAGCAGTGTGTTCAAGATCATGTGACTGGTTGCACGGAGAACTCACCACTGCAGCTAAGTGACATTTTAAAGCTGCACTCAGCACATTGGTAAACAAGCTACGTATCGCTAGCTGTTTTACAGAAACACGTCTCAGAGCTCTCACCCCTCCCGTCGGGTGAAATCCGTAGGCCGGCCTTTCTGCGGACATGGAACCATGCATTGCCATGGTTACTGTACAGAGCAAAACTCCAGCTGTAGAAACGTTCCCGCAGGTTTTTCCTCTTTTTACCTGCAAACGTTTTTAGTTTTCTGCTAGCTGAAAAGGTAGGGTATTTTTTTTGGGGACTTTGGTGTTTTTTCCTGAAATTGAAGCGCTAACAGCTGGCTGTTTCTGTCCTTCTCTCACTTCCTGGGTGTTCTGCTGCAAAATGCACCCGGGGGGATTAATGGCAGATCCAAGCAGTGCGGAAGTGCAGCGCTTCAGCGAGACAGACAGCCGGATTGTCCAATGCTATCGATCGGTCTGAACGATGATTGGCTGAAGTTTATAGAGAACTGCGGGACAACTACTTTATTGATTTCTTTCTGTTTTTCTTAATCTCCACAATATATTTATAGCTGTACTTTGTTAGAACGTTGTTAAGAGGCATGAAAAAAAGTTAAAGCTACATTGTTTACCAACCTGCTGAGTGCAGCTTTAACTCCGGCGCAGTGCGAGGACAGAAAGTTCTGTGGTGAGCAGCTGCGCCTCGTTCAGCTTGGCGCTATGTTCCCACTGCCTCCTCTCTGAAAGCATCAACACTCACTATTATTCCTGAATCCTTTGAAGCACGGAGATCGACAGGTTTGCGTCAAAAGCTCTGATCTGACTGTGCGTCAGCCCCGGCGTCAGGGGGTCATTTAGTGAGGCAATTTTACAGATTGCATAACTACTCTCAGTTTTTACTTAATTTCTTTGTTTTGAAACAAAATGTTTCCACACATCAGCTTTGAAATGTCATGTTCTGCCCCCTTGTGTCCAGTTCCTGCCTGTGCTCCTCCTCCTGTGTCCTGCACTAATCCCCTCCAGGTGTGTCTCGTCTCCTTAATTAGCTCCCTCTATACATGCTGTTTAGTTCAGTCCCTCCCTGTCAGTTCCTTGTGTTGCATCCCCAGCCTCGTGTGTCCTGTGTCTCCTGAGTTCGTCCAGCAATAAAGTTTTTTGGTTTTACCTCACCTGTTCCTGCCTTTGTCCTCTGCATTTGGGTCCTGCACTACCCCAGTCATGACATGAAAGCGGCTGGGGCCAGCTGTATCCTCTCTGCTTCATTCATCGTAAGCAACATTTACCCCTCACTGGTGCTATCGCGATATCTTAATGTTTTGTAGAAGCTGAGGACTAATGACTGCAGCCAACAAGCGGTCAGAGGTTGAAATGCAACACACGAGTGAACTACCACTGTTCATTTTTGCATGTAAATTGTTAATTAAAAAAAAAAATCTGTATTGTGTTTAAGAATATCAATATAATATTGTGACATGAAATATCAGTGCATCGATTTTTTCTTATCTCTAGTGTTTTGGTATGTTTATGTAAGGTTTGGGTGTTGTGCATGAGGGTGGGAATGTGTTTGACTGTTTGTCAGGTCATATAATGAAAATACAAACAGCTTCAACCCATATAATACTTATCATAGTTTTTATTTTTACTCTTTTGCCTAAATTATAGGGAAAATATTTGATTAAAAATATTTTTTACAGCATTATTTGATTTCTGAATATCAGTTCAAGACCCTAAACTTATGTAATCCACCATGAGGCCACACTTGGACCATTTCTGAGCAGATGTTTTAAAGTCTAGTCGTCATTAAGTTGGTTAAAAGAATCCAAGATACATTTGAATTCTGTCTGTTTTTTCAGCCTCATATTTTGTTACTCCTAATTCAACACCCAGTGGTTGCATAATAAAGTATTTTTAATTTACTCCCTATAATCTGTTTGACATTACCATCTAATAACAGTTGAAAAAGTGAACAATTGGGGTTTTATTTATCTATCAAACAGCACAAAGGTTATGCAGACAAACAAATTAATCCATGAAAAATGTGGCTTTTACAGTTTTACTGGTGTAATAAATGCCTTTTGTTTGCACAAAAAGAGTTTTTATTTGACAAATTCCCATTTTACTATTAGACAAGACTTACTATCACTGGCAGTCACATAAAAGTGAAGTCAATCTTGTGTAAAGTCATAAATGAGCTCGTTTAAAAGAAAATAAAGATGTTTGCTTTTCCCTCTAGTCTCAGAGTACGTCTCCGTCCTCCCGTCGGACCGGTTTAACACTTCCTTCTTTTAACTGATGAAGCAGTGCTGGGTGCTCTAAATGAACTCGCTTCTTCTCCGTGTTTCTGGTCCACCCAGACGCAGTGAGGCTGAGCAGGAACGTTTCACCGTGAACCAAACGCTAGACTTCATGCATTATGGATACTCAGTCATACAGGAAGCATCTTACATAAGGACTCACTCCTTATATAATTAGATGAAGACTTGAGGATGATGATTTGTGTGGGTGATTTGTGACTTGATGCTTCTAAGTAGGTTTATGTAATTTTTTCCCTATTGTGTGTGTTATTTTTTTAAGTAATATCAAATAAGTGTGCAGTATATTTGCACATCTCTCTCTCTCTCTCTGTGTGTGTGTGTGTGTGTGCACGCGTTCTCCACTGGTCGTTTGAAGCATGCTGCTGGAGATAAAGGCCTTCAAAGGCAGAGCTCCTCTAATGAGTGTAAAATGCTGTGACAGCCAAAGAGGGTTAACCCCTCTGACTCTCCTCTGGGTTCCTTTTTATATTTAGCTGCACTCCTTCCTCTCCTTTCCTTTATTTTCTCCTCTCTCTCTCTTTCTCTCTGTCCAGGCTGCTTCCTAAATTTCTCCTCCTTTTGTGTCTCTTGAACACTTTCACTCCTCGTTTGTTCTTCTTGAAGCCAATGAGCTCCTCAGAGGAAGCCACAAAGAGCAGACAGAGATATCATGCCATCTGTCGCCAACATGTCTTTATTTAGCTTCTGCTTTACATGAAATAAACACATGATGTACGGAAAGCAGTGCTTCCATTGTTTGGACTGTTTTCATGGAACTGCTGCCTTAATGCTGCATCCACTTAGTTAAAACCCCTGCAGGTTTTCATTTTTCAGGTTTACCTATACGCTGATGGGGAATTCTGAGCCAACAAAACTGAAAGAGCAATATAGCTGGGTGCAACTTAGTGCAACAAAATAGCATGTTGATTAATATTTATTCCTGCTTTTCTGTGACTGTCTTTGTCTCCCTATCGTGACTGACAGAGCAGATTAGTGTCTTCATGAGCTTATCAGGAAATAAAACCCCTAACATAACGGATGAAATCCTCTTTGTTTTCAACCTGCATGGCGTGTGGTGGTTTAGAGTGGGAGATGAGGACCAGATAAAACAAAAACAGACCTGGTACGCTGGTTCTTTTTACCCTGCTGTCGTTTTTTTTCTCCTGCCAAAATCTTCCCATCCCTTCTTAGGAGCCTAAAGCAGCTAAAGGCGTTTAAACACTCGGTACAGCTTTCCTCCATCTGGCAGCGATTCTTTCTTTATGAGGCGTTTTTCTTTCATATAAGAGACCTTTAGCTGCATTAAACTGTTCAAACGGTTTATTTTATTAAGGCTAGCGTTAGTGGGAAGATCAACTCCAAGCAGCTTTATTTTTAAACTGTTCAGCCCTTTTGAAGTGTTGATTGGGCTCCATCTTTCTGTGGAGAGATTATATATGGTTAATATCATAAACTATATATAATATTGTATAGTTCTTGAATGACCTCAGTTTGGAGAAACAGGGATTAGTTCCAACCAGACTGATGAGCTAACAGCTAGTCTGAGCTGGACCAAGACTGGAGAGGAGGACTGCTTCTTAAAACAACTCCAGTCTCAAAACTGTTAAAGCAGCGCAATTAATTGTGATTAATTAATTACAAAGTCTTTAATTCATTCATTATTTAAAAAAAATCAAGTCCCACTACTAGTTTTTATATCATTTTGATTTTGTAATAAATACTTTAAACAAAACAACCTTAAAGGGTAGAAATTAAACACATAAAAATGTTTTTTTTTTTAAACAAAACAATGCAGGTTAATATTCTGCAGTCTCGTGTGATCCATGCCAATCAAAAGTTAAATAATTATTTAAAATTTTGCAGCAACAATTAAACTCACTTTATGTGACTGGAATTAAAGACCCACAGCATTAATTAACTGTTATGTCCTAAGAACAACATGGACACTGAGACTAAAGGCAGCGTAAAGTTTATAAAATGTTTCAATGTGATGGTTTCACCTATTTTACTCCTCTTTGGTCTTGGCCTTGTTTGCACTGTTAACTCATGAATCCAGTCACAACACATGATTTCACCAAACTGAGGGCCTTCTAATCTACAACAAGTAAGATATCATTTATATTCCTTTGACAGAAACCTACGTAAAACGTTTTGAACCATCCCGTCCGTCAGGCCTTCAGAAGAGGTTCTCGGAACGATGGGTTTGAATAAAACTGGTGCGAATGTTTTTAACAGCAGGAGGTTCAACAGACAGATGAAATCTGACTGTCTGGAACTTGTAAATAATAAACAACATAGTTTGGCAGAAATGACTTTGAATAAAATATGACGTGTCTTTTTAAGATGGTTTCAAAACATTAATGACATTCCTGATGAGGTGAAATGGCACAAAACAAACAGTTTTCTCTCTTTTACCGCAGTCCCTTCATCCTCTTCTGTTTTTCCTCTCAGAGAGAAACCAACTATCATTCCAACTTAGGTCTCAGAGATAATAATCCTCATCTCATTGGTTGAGATCAGGTTCTGGTGCCCCTCATGGAGGTGTGCTGTCCCCACTGCTTATCTCCCTTTATACAGTGACTGCATTTAGTGATCCATCAGTCAGACTCCTGAGGTTTGCAGATGAGTCATCAGCCTGGTCCAGAGCAGTGATGAGTCTGGTCCTCTGCTGCAGTCAGAGCAACCTAAAGCTCAACACTGTGGATAACAGCTGGGCTGTTTATTGTTTTGGCCACTTATTGAACTATGAGGAATATGGCAATAGACAAAAATCACTTTCTGGTGGAATATCCCTTTAACGTCAAAGTATAAACCTGAAGAGACGTCGTGTCTTTACACGATTTCTAAACACCAAAGTTAGAACAGTCGGTATGTGGAGAGTAAACTTGAGGTCAAAGGTCGCGCTACATCTGCTCTGCTAATAGTTCAACTTGCTTTCAGAATGACTTCACTCCAAATCGACCAGAAACACAACATTTTTACACATTTGAGCCAAATGACTATAAAAGCATAAAGTAGTTGTGTACTTTTACTGAAATTCACTCTGTTTCTTAAAAATAAAATACCACATATAACAAGCTATTCTCCTAAAACATGAGAAAAACAGAAATAACAACCTCTTCATGGCCCTATTCAGTACTTTATTGTTGGTTATTTATTTAAGTCATAAATAACCAACAACACATTGTATTTTTAATGTTTGTTTTTAAGGCATTAAAGTGCAGTTTTATGATTTATTTATCTCTAACGGGGGAACTTATGTTACTCATTTTCTACAAATATGGCAAGAACTGATACAGTTTGGAACAAAGGAAATATATTTATGTATAGAACTTTTTTTGATAGAATTTAAACTACTTAATTAAAGATCAAGTTGATTTAGTGACACTACAAGTCAAAATGAATCCAAATGATCATTATTACAGTCAATGTGTAAAAGTGTCTCAGTCATTTATAAAGGATTGAGATGGGATAGAGGACAACTTAATCAAGAAAAAATAAAATGGATTCTTTGTTATGCTTCTTTTGGCTTTTATGAATTCTGTGAGTTGTGAACTTTACTAACTAAAAGCAACATTCTTAATCAAATACATTTATTATATAAAGTGTCAGATCAGCTTTGCAGCTCATTATGACTCTTTTATTTTAATTTACATCTTTTTTTGTTGTCAGAATTAACTCCAGATTAACCGGATGATAAGGATTATGGGTCATTTTTCTTTTGCTCTGTTGGATCAACATCCTAAAAAATGACCTGATCTTCACCTAAACATGATGAACCTACAGTATGTTATTAATACTGTAGAGGACATGACGGCCATTAGCTCAGAGGTCCCCAACCACCGGTCCACGGACCGGTACCGGTCTGTACCTGGCTTGAGTACGGGGGTGGGAGTAGTGGTGAGGTACAGTATCCATTTAGCGTGACATTGTTTTTGGAGAGTAAAGGCTGCAGATCTAATGACATTAACGTGCTAACTTCAGTTTGGACGAAGGCCCACGCCTCGACCACTCCTCTAATCACCAGCCAGCCCTGTTTATTCTCTGCTCATCATTCCAGCACAGTTTGACTCGTGCTCTCGACTCCACCCACTCATCCCTCACCTTCATGTCTCCCCCGTTTTTCATCCTTCTTCTACTTCATCACTTTCATTCATCCCTATTCCTTTACGTCAGCTGCCTGTTGCTCGTCCTCTGAAGATGCTCCAGTAGGCCATGTGGGATTGACCCACTCCACTTTCAGTTCCACAACATCCAGTTCAGTCAGATCCATCTTCATGCAGTCCGTTCCAGTTCTTATTCTCATTTCCACACCTTGCTTTGTTCAGACTGGTGTCTAGTTGCCCATCTGGGTCCTGGATGTGTGCTTTCCAAGACAGTACCTCTACGCTGAGTCTCTTCTTCCTAACCTCTGATCAGATTCCCCAGATGGCTCTCAACCTTCAGACAAACCAAACCTCCTATCCTCATTTCCTTAGCTTCAAGCAAATCTGTCAACTCGTTTTGTTGTGGCGTGGTGCTACTAGTGAATTAGTACATTTGTATTAGGAAGACCATGCATATATAGAGAATTATTTATATTCTGGGTAGCTTTTCATGTTTCAGTTTTTATGCTAATGAGTGAGGACAGTAGTAGCACGTGACTGTTTACATGATGGAGCAGAGAAAAAGAGGTTTGATCCTCTGGAGACTTTTCTGCTGCCTGCAGCCATGATTAAATGCAGAAGCCTGTCACAACGACAGCAGCAGTCAGACCCTAGCTCAGTGAAGTCCATGTGTAGACCTGGGGACCACCCACCCAGATGTCTGTGCAAGAAAACTGCACAAACATCTGGGGGGGTGGTCACTCCTGAAACACTTCATAAGGCTGCAGAGTCAGTTAATATTTTAATTAACTGTCATAAATATAAACCACAGCCTTGAATGATGAAATACGACAACAATGAAATAAGAGCATTTAGCCAGGGGTGCACATAACTGGTGTGCCAGTGTGCAAGCATGCTAAATATCATGCGTGTGCCACAATAGTCCTTCGCACACTGGTGTGGCATCAATCGTGCAGCCAGCCCGTGATCACATACTGACAAGCTGCAGAGGGAGCTGAGCGGCTCGTTGTAAGTTTCACTTTCTGTGTGAAGGAACATTTATGCAACCGCAGACATACACCACACCCCGCCCTGCAGACGAACTCACAGTGAGGACGTGTGCACCAAACATTAGTGCCAGGTACTCCCAGTGATAACACTATGTTCACCCCTGCATGTAGCATATAAGGGTTAAAACGTAGAAGAATGAACCACAGAGGGACACCACAAGAGGTAGAGTAGCTTTTGAATATACTGTCTCATTAGGACTGCTAAAGTTTTGTGGCTTAGACCTGGTTCACGCTGATTTTTGACCTGCTTCTCCTTTAAGGGTGCCCCGATTACTGTAATTGCGCTAAAGATAATCGTGTCGGACACTCCTGCCATGGTTGGCGTGTTAAGAGTGCTCTGGTCTGCTCAGAAGGATGTTGAGACCACTTCGATCACAAACCGGGGATCAACATGTTGGATTGTCTTGGTCTGATGCCGTGTTTGTTTGCTCTGAAGTCACGTTTGACCTCCAGAGGTTTTGTGAGATTTCCTTTCTGACCAGGGAGTGCTTGTGAGTGAAATCAGGTTGTGTCATGCGTCTTTGTCGTGTGGCTGCACATCACACACGGTACCAAAACTGTTACATCTGCGTTTTTTTTTATCGCCATGTGTTATGTTTTGAAAATCACCCCACAATTTAAAAATGTCACCATGTGAACCAGGCCCTAAATAAGATGTACTGTAACAAAGGAATTCCTCCAGATGTCCTTAAAGGAAACTAAAATCCTCACTATGCTCAGACTTTATAGTGTCTCCAACCAATGACTGGCTGTATGACCCAGATTAGCCTCCATAGATTTATAGAAAAGATCCAGACAGGCTCTAAGACCAAGGTCTTCTGTCCGTCATTGTTTCTGTGGTTACGATAGTCTTGTGAGACAGCAGCAGACAGTGTCCCTACCCAGGAGACACAGTGATTGTAATGCTTTTGTGTTTATTGCTTTCAGCGTATTTATAGTTCTCTGAAGGGCGCTGAGTGCTCTCTCTCTCTCTCTCTCTCTCTCTCTCTCTCTCCCTCCTATCCAGTGCCTCTTGTTGTCTCCTGCCTTCCCCCATCAGGGTGTTATATTCACAACTTTATATCACATTGCTTGGTGAGAAAATACAAACAGGTAGCAGAGGCTACAGGCCAACACGAGGAAGTAGTGTGAAAGTGTCACATAGTTTATGGGTTTTTTTCTGTGAAAATAAATGCACTTGGCTGTCGTCTCTGATGGGATTATTAAACACTTCACATTGGTTCCTAACCCTAAATGCTACTTGGTACATTTAGAGCCTAAAATACTATTTTACAAAACTGAAGCGGGTGTTTTTTTCCCCCTCTTCGTGTTAAAATGGTACCATATAGAACTCACAATTTATTTTTTCCAGCATTTTTACATTTACACCAAACTGTGAAAGATCTACACTCCAGGTGTCTGACTGGATATTAATGCATGTTTGAGCTTTTCTTGTGTTAAACCTGTAATTCTTTGCCAAGCAACAATGTTAACAATGTTAAAAATTGAGGATTAAAGGAAAGTCTTTACAAGGATAATTCCACTTTCTGCTGAAAATGGTGAAATGTTCCTAAATGTTCAGAGGGGAAAAGTGTTTGGGCTACAGCACTGAGTGAAAACCTGGGGAGTTGACTAAAATGTAAATTTTAACAAAAATGTCATGAAGATTTTGTAGAAAAATGTTATTTCAATGTGTAGATAGAATATAGACAGGCGTGCATGTAACTGGTCTGCATGGTGTGCACCAGTTTCTAATGCGAACGCGCTCCTTTGCAGACCGGTGGTGTCGCGGTACCGAGCTGAGTGGCTCATTGTAAAATTTGCTTCCCGTTGCAGGGAGCTGTGAATGAGTGCTCCTATTGACACAGAAGCATATACTCCCAGAGTACCTAATTGAAAAAACATATGTGCACCCCTGAGTCACACTGGAAGGATTTTATTTATGATGCATTGTGGTAAAATGTAGCGTTAGGTTGTGGGGACAGGCAACAAAGACAATGTATCAGTGTTTTGGATAGCTTTTTATAATTCATAAAAATTATATATCTTTAATTTCGACAATGATTCATGTGTATGGTGCTTTGTTTAATAATAATATGTAATTTATATTATACTAGTACTTTTTAAAATACATTTATTATTATACATTTATTGCAGGGAATGTAAATGGTACTTGTTACGACTCTTCTAAGTGTCTAAGAGTGGAGGAAGGAGCCTAACAAAAGTAGCGGAAGGAATGCGAGAGTTTAGGAAAAATAGCATTCATGCAGAAAGAGGAACTGCTTCAATAAGCAACATAAACAACCTCCTTCTTTTTCCAGCAAAAGGGGGAAACCGCTTCAAAATTAATATTGTCAAACTTAAAGGAGCAAACTCGTAATTAACTTGGTCTGATTAAACGAAAACGCTCTTCAGTAACTAAATCAAAAGAGGGGGAGGGTAAACCTCATTAAAAATACAACCAAACCAAAAGAAATCAAACAACAACAAAAGGCTTTTAACAGCCTACTGAACAAAGTTTGTTTTTAACAGGCAATGCTCAGACGTTCCTAACAGAACACTCCACTAGAAACCCAGTCTAATGTCTAAACAAAACACAAAGCTCATAGCCAGACTCAGACAATGGCGCAGCCCCTGAGCTTCTGCGAGCTGCAGTGGGGCGAGGCGATGAGGAGCAGCAGCTTCTCTGTCCATGGTCCTGAACGGGGCAGGCAGTAAAGCAAACGGAGAACACCCGCTGGAGCAGGAGCTGTCCGAGGTTCTGAACTTCAGAAAAATGACGGGGATCGTTAAAGTACTCATTCGGTGAAATTGCTCGTATACTGGAGACACTCGGCTTTTTGGCTAGCTCAGCTCATTTCCTTCACATTTTAGAATGAGTACTTAAATGTAATAGTTGTTAACTAAATGTATTCTGTATACCACACAAAGGAGCTCATGTGCCACCAGTGGTACTCATACTACAGTTTGAGAATGACGATGGGTCAACAGCTGTTCAAGCCAAATGCTAACTCTATTCTGAGATATGTTTTTAGACCAAACTGTCCAGTTGTCAGCCTGTTACATGTGATTCACAACAACATGAGCAATATTTTCATCCTGCTTCAGACCAACAATAATAATTGGTTAGCAAACACTACTGTAATGCTAATGCTACAGACAAACAGAGTTGATTTACTGCTAAGTTTCTCTCTGTTTAAAAGGGCTTTAAGTCAACGAGTGGTTCAGCGTTGGCACCATGAAGACTTAGAGAAGAGATTCAATTTGGCATCTCTTTAATTGTCAGCAAATTCTAGAAGTAAGTGTATGTCATCTTAGTGTTTCCTGTGAGATTCGTAAAGCAAATGAGAGAAAATACTGTTTCATTTGAAGCTTTCCTGCAGTAAACCTTTGCAGTAGCATTTATTCTATGAAAAAATAAAAGTTTTAGTCAATATTGTGTTGTTGTGAGTGAACTCTGCCACCCTTGTGTTACAGCAAGAAGTTCAAATTAAACCCTAAAGTCAGACACCTTTCTGAAAAAATGTTTCACCTGCAGTCTGATAAAGGTGATCCATCTAACTGAGATATGTTGAACGACCGTTTTATTGTCCTTTCATGCTCACTGAGGAAGAATGAGGAAGGTCTTAGTAAAGCTAAACTCCTGTGTTTGCATGTTGGTTGGACTGGTGACTACAGGCACACGAAGCCATTTGGGAGTGCAGAGTGTTGACCATCACTCCATGTCTTATATCTGTGTTTTCTGTATCATTCTAATATTTCTAGTCTAGTTTTAGAGATCTATGAGGAAATAGTAAGCTGGTTAAAAAGATGGTGTTGTTCTATTTTGACTTGATTTCGATTGACTCGATGGTTTAAACTTCCTCTACCTCTCTCTCTGCTTTGCTCTACATCCATGTTTTCTCCTCTTTACCTCATCTTGGGTTTTTGGGTCACAGTTTGGATATTATGTTAGCTTTTGAGACTTCAATTAGCTGCTCCCTCTTGTAAACAAGTCTTTTGTTGCTATGGCGATGCATCTTAACAAGCAGAAAAGTACAAAAGTTGCAGCAAATATCCCCCAAGCAGCTCAGCTTTAAAACCAGAATAATAAAAAGCACTTTTAAGATCAATTCCTTCAATCCAAAAAAACAAAGAAGAAATGTCCTCAAACAACAAGCAATTAAAGAATGAAGGTTTGGCTTTGATCCAGAATACCAGCTGAGTTGTATGCAGATTTGACATTTGAAGTAACTGACCTTACCGTAATGATGCATTCACAGAAATAATGATTCACTTCAATACATTTCATGAATGACTCAAAGATCAGTCTGTATATCTGTTCTAAAGGTGTAAGGTTATGTTTTTATGTGGAACAATGATATGGTCTCTTTGTTTTATTTATCTGCTTTTCTGTAAACCATTTGCAGCCTGTTTTAACCCTAGGAGGTCAAAATGACCCCAAATGACTAAAGGCCCCAAAATAAAGACATGTGAGAGTTAAAAAACAAACAAACTGGGTACCAAACATAGATAGAGACCTCTAGTAGAAAGAATAAAACACGTGTTCTGATGTTTCCTTCTATTTTTAAAGTGCCCATGACATCGGTTTCCATGTTTTCTGACTTATCTATCATGTTGCAACGTTGAGTTCTCACCTTAAACCTGCCAGAAAGAGCAAAAAACGGCGTCCATCTGTCTCCTAGTCCAGCCAGTGAGAAGCTCTTCCAGATTTCAGACCCAGGTTTCAAACAGTTTTTT
>SSNR01000418.1:373076-392321 GCA_006937965.1 Callopanchax toddi | reverse complement strand
TTTTTTCACTCCAGCCCGCTATGAGGTCATAGTGATCCGGACTTGCTTATATGGTCAATTCTCCTCCCACACGTCCCCACGTGAAAGAGAAACGAAACTGAAACTAAACACTACACGGTCTATGGGCAATGGCGGCGGCACTGCCTCGCTCCAGTTGTGAGTAGGATCTGGCTGCGGACATCAAAATGGCGTCCCAACCACGACCGGAAAGACCTTGCAACCATCGACGGAAGTAAGCGGGGGGGTGGGTGAGTAAGCGGGGGGGTGGGTGAGTAAGCGGGGGGGTGGGTGTGCGCATGCGCGTTTCACGGGGAATGTTCAGGCGGTGTGTGGAGCTCTTCAGTAAACGAGACATTTCACCTCTAGCTCACCGGTACCGAGTTGGAGCCCCTCTAGCTCACACGTTACGTTTCACCATTTAAGCGGCACACTGCCAGTGCCTTTTAGCTTTCAACACACAGCGGGATTTGTAGAGGTACGTTTTTCACGAGGTACGGAGTCCACGAGCTAACGCTAAAGCTAAAACAATAGCTACAGGTTATTGTAGCTCAGTACTTTACCTTAAACTATTTTTCTTGGCTCCATGCGCTCGGTCCTGCTGCCTGTTTGTTCACACAGTGAATAGCGTTAACTTTATAGATCTAACTTAAATATAATATAAAGAGTACTTTAGTAAGTCATTTTATAAAACCTTTTGACAGTGTGAATTAATCCCTGTGTGCATGTTTTTCAGGTGACGAAGTCTTAGAGATGAGGTGAGCAGCTGAGAAAGCCATGCTGCAGAAAATTACTTTAACCACAAAATAAAGTGTTTGTAAAATGGAGTGGTATTTTTTTCATGTCTTTCACGCCAAATAATACTGAAATACTGCCCAGTTATGGATGTTTTGAAACAATTATTGATACAGGTGAGGGAGCAAGCTGCTAAGTTTGTTTTCACTGTTGCTTCAGTGATTCCAGTACTTTATTAATTACTAGTACTGTTTATACACATCTGGGAAAGTCTGTTAACTTACATATAAATGTATAATCCTTATACAGCCTTAAAATATTGTAGTGAATATACTTCTGTTGTTAAACTAGATTTCCTGTCTGAGGTACAAATGAATTTACTATTATGTTCTAATGTAAGATTTAAATGTAGATTAACTTTGTTCCACTTGTTAAATGCAGCTAAGTTTGTTCAAAATTAAGAAATAAAAGTTCACCAGGTCTGCAATTTAAAAATAACGTCCGATGGAGGCATTTCCGGTCGTGGTTGTGACTCCATTCTAGACGCCATCTTTGAGGTCCGCAGCCAGATCCTCTTGCCAGGTGTCGTGAACGTGCATGTGGGAGGAGAATTGATCATATAAGCAAGTCCGGATCACTATGACCTCATAGCGGGCTGGAGTGAAAAAACTGTTTGAAACCTGGGTCTGAAATCTGGAAGAGCTTCTCACTGGCTGGACTAGGAGACAGATGGACGCCGTTTTTTGCTCTTTCTGGCAGGTTTAAGGTGAGAACTCAACGTTGCAACATGATAGATAAGTCAGAAAGCATGGAAAACGATGACATGGGCACTTTAACAGTAGACTTAAAAAACAAGGTTTTCACAGATTATTTTTGGTTAATTTATTTATTTCCTCATATTTAAAGAGGATAAACCCCCTTGAGATGAACCATCTGGTTTTCAAGGGGGTTCTCTTTCAAAGCAACGAAACACAAGTGGCATGAAAGACGATATCAGAGAAAAACCAAATAAATACATAAATAATAATAAAAATGTTGATGTTATTGTTACAGTGATAAAACACTGGGACACTTTCAGGTGTCAATGAGGTTCTGCTGAATTCAAGTCTAATCCAGAGAGTCACCTGTTAAATCTGGATCCTGAAGACCCAGGTGGTCCCGTAAGGAGGAATAAAAAGTCTGATCAGTGCCTGCTCCAATACATTTAACTCATGAGAGAGAAGATATAAATAATCCAGGTAATAATGAAGGAGCTGCATCCTTCTCGTCCTGCTGAGCTCCTGTTCGAGCTATATGCGCAAAGTGGGGTTTGAGGAAAGAGCACTTTTATAAAAATGACATATTTTTGGATTTAGTCTCATAAAATGATATTGTGCTGTATAAACTAGAACTAATATCTGAAGTCTGAATCCCCCAACCACTAAACATGACTCATCTCTCCACAGGACAATAACATAAATCATGCCGACTGTGAAACAAAAGATCATTTGTGCTGTTACAGTGTCACTGTGCGTATATGAATTTATCCCTCCGTCCTCTGGACCGTAGACGGCCCTCAGAACTCCTTAATCCAGCCTGCTACGCAACTTACAACAAATATTTAAAAGAATTAAGAACTGTGAGTGAAAAATATCAACAAACATGAGTATTTCTGTGGTAACATTACCAGTAATGTATATTTTTCATGTGTTTTTCACGTTTTAAGGAAAAAGCCTTTGATGTTCTTCAGTTGGTCCAGAACTCTGCAGCGAGGCTCCTCATGGAGAAAACAGGGCTGATCACTGATAAAGCTCCAACCCGAGTCCTCTGGTCCACAGACCAGAACCTTCTAACAGCTCCAACCCGAGTCCTCAGGTCCACAGACCAGAACCTTCTAACAGCTCCAACCCGAGTCCTCTGGTCCACAGACGAGAACCTTCTAACAGCTCCAACCTGAGTCCTCTGGTCCACAGACCAGAACCTTCTAACAGCTCCAACCCGAGTCCTCTGGTCCACAGACCAGAACCTTCTAACAGCTCCAACCCGAGTCCTCAGGTCCACAGACCAGAACCTTCTAACAGCTCCAACCCGAGTCCTCAGGTCCATAGACCAGAACCTTCTAACAGCTCCAACCCGAGTCCTCAGGTCCACAGACCAGAACCTTCTACTTCCAACCCGAGTCCTCAGGTCCACAGACCAGAACCTTCTAACAGTTCCAACCCGAGTCCTCAGGTCCACAGACCAGAACCTTCTAACAGCTCCAACCCGAGTCCTCAGGTCCACAGACCAGAACCTTCTAACAGCTCCAACCCGAGTCCTCAGGTCCACAGACCAGAACCTTCTAACAGCTCCAACCCGAGTCCTCAGGAAAACAGGGCTGATCACTGATAAAGCTCCAACCCGAGTCCTCTGGTCCACAGACCAGAACCTTCTAACAGCTCCAACCCGAGTCCTCAGGTCCACAGACCAGAACCTTCTAACAGCTCCAACCCGAGTCCTCAGGTCCACAGACCAGAACCTTCTAACAGTTCCAACCCGAGTCCTCAGGTCCACAGACCAGAACCTTCTAGCAGTTCCAACCCGAGTCCTCAGGTCCACAGACCAGAACCTTCTAGCAGTTCCAACCCGAGTCCTCAGGTCCACAGACCAGAACCTTCTAACAGTTCTAACCCGAGTCCTCAGGTCCACAGACCAGAACCTTCTAGCAGTTCCAACCCGAGTCCTCAGGTCCACAGACCAGAACCTTCTAACAGCTGCAACCCGAGTCCTCAGGTCCACAGACCAGAACCTTCTAACAGCTGCAACCCGAGTCCTCAGGTCCACAGACCAGAACCTTCTAACAGTTCCAACCCGAGTCCTCAGGTCCACAGACCAGAATCTTCTAGCAGTTCCAAAGACCAGATAGAAAAGTCCAGTCTGTTGCACCTCGGCTTTAGAATGAACTTCCTTTAGTTTTAGGTTTTATCAACAGTTTGGACACCTTAGAAAGCAGCTGAAGACTCGATTATTTATAAATGCTTTTCATTTCTTATGAATGTTATTTAGCTAGTTTTTGTTTGTAATAACCTTTATTAATTTGTTTTTTGGTCTAATAATCATATTTTAATTTTGATGTTGTTTTTGTGAAGCCCTAATGATGTTTTCTATGAAAGGTGCTCTGTCCTAGCCAGGTTCAGGGTCAGTGAACACACCGTGAGCGCTGTTGATTATACTGAGTGAGATAAAAAGAAAAGTGGATTCTGATTGTCTCATTTTTTATGAGAAGTGGATCTTTTCACTGACGTGAAATTACACTGGTGTCTAGTTTGTGTCGAGGTGCTAGTTGTGATGAGGGAGTTTGATCTGGAGCGACGCTGAATCAACTCCGTTTGCTCCAGGAGTCTCATTTTTAAAGCGTGCTTACACACCGAACAGGGTCTGAAAGTTACGTAAGTCACTTTTTACACAAACTTTACGATTTATAGAAAAAACGTGATGGACAATGTGCGTAATTTTAAGCAAACTTTGAAGCTTGTGTAAGCACAAAGTGGCAGCGCAGCCGGTGAGATGGAAACATGGTGAACTGAAGCCACATTTCCAGACTTGTAGACACTTGCACAAACACATGCACACACACACACACACACACACACACACACACACACACACACACACACACACACACACACACACACACACACACACACACACACACACACACACACACACACACACACACACACACACACTCACCACAAGCACCTTGATTTCGTCCTCTCTAGACCTCTCCATTGCCATGATTAACAGTGAAATGCCAGAAGTCAGCTGGCTTATGTATGCAGAATATTCATGAGGTGCTTTGCATTGACCATTTATGTCAGGATGTGGGCGTGTAGAGGGTACTCCACCTTTCTAGGAAAGGTGTGATTTATAAAATAGGAATTGTGTGCAGCTGTGTGTATGCAGAGTTTTATAAGTCTGAAAATTACTTTGCGTAAGTACACTTTTTCTGAGCTTTAGTACATTTTTAGTAAGGATTCTGCTGAGTTTTATAAACGAGGCTCCAGGTTACAACACCAGTCATGTCGAAGCGCTGAGCAAAGCAACAAATCCAGATCCTTCAGGTCCAGATTCAGGACAACTGAAATGACAATTAGTCCACATGTCCCGTTATAAAGGAAGCAGCAGGATACAGGTAACAGGACTTCATGGAGCTGATGGAACAGATGTGGACCGATGAAGTTTCAGTTCTTTGTCTGAGTTTGATGAACAGTCAGCGTTGTCCAGACGTTATGAAGGCAGGTTCTGTGGTGAGAATGTAATAGTGAAGGAGCTTCGTACAGATGGAACGATGAAGGAATGCCTGATCACTCCTCATCATCAGACAGAACATCACCGTGGCTTTTATCTCCTCATTTAAAGTTATTAATGATCCTGCACAGGATTTTTTTCTCCTCTAAGAGTTTACTTTTATTATTTAGATGTATTTATTTAAAATCACATGGCAGTCCAGTAACAGATATCCAGTATACAGCCTGGAGCCCAGAGGTCAGTTTTGGACATTCACACCCTCTGTGACTGAGCCCCTTCATTCACAGGCTGATCCACGTTCAGTGGAGCTCTGAACAATGCAGGAAATCCATCAGACTGACATATCTGGATGAGGATACTTTGTTTTCAATTTTATCAAGTTTAAATTTTTGTCTTTAAGTGTCTTTCTGCCTCACCCCATTGCTTTGCTGTCTTCCAATTACCTGGGTCCGGGTAGTGGGGTCAGCATCTCTAGTAGGCGTCCAGGAGGCATCCTGATCAAACGCTCAAACCACCTCAGCTGACTCCTTTTGATGAGGAGGAGCAGTGGTTTTACTCCAAGTCCATCCCGGATGTCCAAGCTCCTCACCCTATCTCTAAGGCTGAGTCCAGCCACCCTGCGGAGGAAACCCAGTTCAGCTGCTTGTATTTGCAATCTCGTTCTTTCAGTCATTTTTTAAAGCTGAGGTGAGGATTGGGAGATTGACCAGTAAATCAAGAGCCTTGCTTTCTGGCTCAGCTCCTTCTTTTACTGCAGACACTTCCCCGATCCACATGTCAGTCTCTCTCTTTCCCTCACTCATGAACAAGAGTGAGGGAACCCAAGATTAAACTCCTCCACTGGAGGTATAGGAACTCAAAGATCATCCACCCTTTCCTGGTCAAGAACCATGGTCTCAAATTTGGAGGTGCTGATCCTCCAAATACTTTCTCAAAGTTTGCAGATCTGTCCAGTGGTTCGTGAAATATTTAGCTAACTGTTAGACAATCAAACTCATCACAGCTTTTACCTTTCAGCTGAAGTTTGATAAGAACTCAGACACAAATACCCTTCTTAGGTTTTAAAACACGATACAGAATATCTCTCTTAGTGTTCCTACTATGCATGTCATAACAGAACCTGCAGATCTTTGTCACGCTCTGTATCCTGCAAAACAAGAGAAACGAAGAACAAAGGAGGTTAAAGCCATTTTCCACAGAATGAAATCAAGGAAGCATCATGCCCACCAGGTCTGCTCATCTTCACCCACTGCAGCACAGATTTATATCTGTTAGAATCTGTTTATACTGCCAACCATTTGCTCTTCAGCTCAGACATTTATCCCCTCTGCAGCATCTCCCTGCTGCTTGCTGCTTCCCAGTTTGGAGATATAGGGCTGTTTGTCAGCTTTGAAAAACAACCGATCTGTGCAAAGGTTCAGCAGGGAGCTTCAGCATGCAAAGCCCTTCCAAGACACAGAGATAGCTCCAAAAATAAAATGCTGGCAAGGCGAAGCATCTCTAAAACACACCGGTAGTTTTTACACCAGATTTCTGTTCTTTAGTCTGTATTATTAACATAGTAATCTCATTTTGTAGTATTTGAAGGCTGAGTGTTTGAAAACAGTCGTACTTCAAGAGGAGATATGCCACTTTAACTAAGCGTGCAATAAAATGCACAATTCATGAACATCCATGTGAAATTGATTGTGTCTTTATTTAGCACATGCACTAACATGAGTGTACAGTTTCCCTGCTGGCACCTGTGTGTTTGTGTCTTCGCTCCAGATGGTCTGTGAGCTCCCACGGTTAGCGACTAAAGCAGGAATTTTACTGGTACACTCAAATTCTGCAAACAACCTTTAATTCCTAATTTAGATATTAATTAGTTTCCTGTTACTTGGCGAGGCCGGCTGATTTCCCCTGACACAGGTCGTGTTTATAAGTGCATAAAAGTCCACGGGCTTCACACTGCAGAGGAGCGTGTTGGAGATGTAGTAGAATCAATAATGTGTCTGAAACAAGTTCATTAGGAAGACTAAACCCTGCAGTGGGTCTGGGAAGGATCAGGGCACAAGAAGCTTTAGTTGCTTACAGAGATGTTGATGTTATTTGGCATCTTTGCAAAAAGAGTTTCAGAGACAAAGCATCTGTAAACCTCTGCATCATGTGTGCATCCATTTACCTTATTTAAGATCTCTGGTACTGTTCAGTGCTCCTTTAAAATCACATTATTTAACCTTTAATATATTTAATTCGAGCTTTTTTCTAAAGCTCTGGTTCACTGGACCAGACATCGTTTCTAAAGCAGAACAAAGTTAGTGGCTGCAAGAACAGGAAGTCTAAACATGGAGAGTAGAGAGTAAAGCAGCAGAGAGGAGATGTGGTCAGTTTGTCCTCCATCAGTCTGAGTCTAGAGCAGCAGGACTAAAGGGAGGAGTCCAGAGAACTCTAACTACGGGATTTATCACAGAGGACAGTCTGAAGCTGAGTCTGAAAGTATTCAGGGTTTCTGTCTCCACCAGAGAGGAGCTGAGACCTGAAGCTCTGCCTCCCATTCTAAACTCTAGAAACCACAAGTCAACCTGCAGTCTGAGAACCAAGAGCTCTGATGGAGACATCTGGAGCAAGAAGATCTCTGGTAGAAGATGGAGCTGATTTTAGAAGTTAGAAGGAAAACTTTAAATTCAGTTCTGGATCTTAGAGGGAGCCAATGAAGTGATGCTGACACTATAAACCTGATCGGTCCTCATCAGAACTCTGACAGCAGCATCTGGATCAGCTGAGGCTCTAGAGGATGTTTAGAACATCCTGATCATAGAGAATATCAGTGATCACGTCTGGAAGGAATGGGTGATGGATAGTTTCATCACTTTGGGTCAAGATGTTTCTAATTCTATCAACGTGCAGGTAGAAGAAATCAGAGAGTTAAAGGACAGATCCTGGTCCAGAATAACACCAGGGTCCCTTACATTAGTGTCCATTTGTATTTTAGTTGGTCTGTTGTTCGGTATTCTGTTGGTTGACGTGACAAACAGAACAGTCGTTATCCTCTGAAGCAGAGAGACGGGTCGGATGAGGAACTGCCTTCATCCTGTGTCTCTGTTTCTACTGGATGTGACTCTGAAGCAACCTGATGTTTATCAGCTTGTTAGGAAGCAGGTGCACATCAACACACCTCCAGAGAAAATGGTGCTATCTGGCCATGACCTTCGGTTGACTCGCTCTGTAAATGATCGTTTGTCTGTGCCTTTCTCCTTCCAGTGCTCTCCCATCGGCGGCCATGGATTTGTTCTGGACAAGTACAAGTGTCAGTGCAGGAGAGGGTTTTACCATCCCAGTCGAGTGGCGCTCAACGGATTCAAAAGTAGGTTACAAATCTCTTTATATCATCAAAACACAACAGATCTCCTGTCAGATTCAAACTTTGAAACTTTCAAAAGCCAGATTCTGAGGTTTATTAGACACAAAAAAGAAGAAACAACACCTTCCTTTCAGCTGACAGCTACTCTCCGTCTGACATTTTGGCTTTGAACAGGCATCCAGCTGTGAAAACACCTTCAAATGATTTTCATCTCTTTCATTGTAGGAGTGAGTCAGGGTTAAAGAGAGAAAACAGGTGCTATTTAAACGACTAACCTGTTGGATCAGGTGAGAACACATACTGGTCAGGGAAATTGTTCTGTCAATTTGCTAAAACAACAATAGACGTTCATCGTTCTGCCAATGTTTCAGGACTGATGTGACTTAATGAACAGCTGGTTGTTTTGGTCCAGTCAGCTGTAGAAAACAAGCAAAATACAGTTCAAAACATCCCAAAATGACCATCTGTTTTTGCGGATTTTAATATTCTTCATGCTTTTGCAGCGTTTGTATTCTGACTGAAACCCTGCAGCGCCGCCGAGCACAAAGCTCGGCCCTGATGAGCAAAACAATAAGGTGACTGTGGTGGTTCTCATTCCAGCACTACGGCACCTCAGGGAGGGTAATTTACTAAGCTGGAGCTTTATTATTATGCAGTGTGATGAGGCCGGTAGTCAAAAAGCTCAGTGTGGGAAGAGACTCATTTAGCAAACCTCATGCAGACCAGCTCATTAAAAATCACCCTGGATCAGGATGGTCACCAGCACTGATGAGCTTCCTGTTACAACATCTTGAGTTTTAGTCTTTGTGCATCTTAAAGTAGAGACAAACTGTTTCCTGGCAACAAGCTCACTGATTCTCAACTGGTGGGTCGTGACCCAAAAGTGGGTCGTGAACCTCTTTTCAGTGGATCACAGACCTTGACTTTGGCTAAAAGTCGTCTATTTATATTCCTTAACAGTAGGTGGCGATAGTGCTCTTTAATAATATTGACATCTGCCATTTCACAATATAAAAGAAGATCTTCATAGTTTGATGCTAATGGAAAAAGGCAGGTGTGACTCTATAGTCTAGAGGAGACACTTTCTTACACTGAGGACAAAACCTCCTTTTTTCTTATTTTGCTCAATAAGGTGTTGCCAGGCGAACATGATGACCTCATAGCTGATTTATTTAATTAAACATCAGATTCCCAAAGCCAGACCAGCTGATGACCTTCATTTCTCAGAGTGATCTGTAGGATTGAGAGGGAACGAGTCTTCCTGCAGCAATGTGCAGTGAAAATGAATCATCACATCACCAATAGTGCAGACTGGTGCAGACTAGTGCAGTGTTGCACACTGGTGCCGGTTAGTGCAGACTGGTGCGACCCAGTGCAGAATTTTGGACACATGGTGCAGAGTCCATACCTGGTGGAAGAGTCTTCCAGGAAGACATGGATGTAATTTGGACATGTCCCCTGCACCTTTTAAAGGCATTTTTGTGCCCTGTACTGTCTAAAAACAAAGCTACACTATATTAAACAGATACTGGTTGTTGTTTTTAGGTGTAGGGTTGATATCATGACACTGTTTAAACAGTTCTTCTCCACTTCCAGCCCCCCACCCCTGTACTTAAACTAGTTGTGTCTCTCTCACTTTTAAAATTCCATCCTTGCTTGAGAGAGAATATGACATAAAGAATCTAATTTGAAGGCTACAGTCAGAGAGAAATATAGGTCCACAGGAGAAAGACTTGATTTATTTTCATCAAATCTGGTTGAACGTGCAGAAAATAGGTTTAAATGTTCAACAAATTCCTAAAGAATAACATTTAATGTAATTTCTGCTTGATTCAATGTGCACAAAGTTAAAAGATCAAAACTAATAAAACACCTTTTAAAAAGAGAGAGAGAGAGTTTCATTTGATTCTATACTAGTATATATCTATACTATGTTAGAACGTTGTTAGAGGCATGAAAAAAAAAAAGTTTTTAGCTACATTGTTTACCAAATTTACTTTAGCACCTTTAAGTCCTTGTTAAAGTTTACTGGGAGTTTTTGTATCAAGAAACTAGAAATGTTGAAGCTGAGGTTTGTGAATTTTAAAGGCACACAATACTGTTTTTGCTTGTTTTTAGCACCCCCTAGTGTCCGTTTTAAATCATTGTTGTAAAAACGTTAGCATTGTTTCTGCTCAGAACCACCTAAATGTAACTGTTGAAACGTCTCCTCAGCCTTCACTGCTTTCTACTGGAGCGGTTCATCACTCAGTCAAAGAAATCAGCTGTGTTCAAGCAGGGAGAGATGGGAAAAAAAATCAGGAATCATGAGCTAAAAACACTCCGGAGCTAGCATAACAGCTAGCCACATTGGGTTAGCCTAACCCTCTGAGATACGTGACTTTGTGAGACTTCGGGGACCAGAGACTCAGAAGTTACAAACGTGGTATTCTGGATCCAAGCAGCAGATAAAGGGTCAGACTGGTTCAGGAAAAGATTTTAAAATATGAAAAAGTTACTTAGTGTGTCTTTAAATGACGTGTAAATTAGGTTGTTGATATTTTTTGGCTTTTAAACAAACTTTTCCAGTTTCATACAAAATGAACTTAAAAATTGCGATCGTATCTTCACGTTTCTACTTCTGGACCCTCCATGGGTCGTCTCTCTGATTAAAACACATTGTGAGGAGTTTAAATTGTTGTTCTGGAGGACGTGGAACTAAACACTACAAATGGAAAAGATTATTGCAGAGAAAAGGAAACATTACAAGTGATAAAACAGAAAACATCATTAAAATACAGATGACATAAATCATGCTGATGGTCAAACATAAACAGAATCTCTAGAATGCACAATGAACAATGTTTTTATTTCTTGAAGTTCTTCATAAAATCAGTTCTTTACTATTTAAAAATGTTCCAAGCTCTCTTCAGTTCATGGTTGACCAGTTCATTGAATGTATGACTGTCTTGTGTAATAATTCTCTGTTCAGCTCCAGGAGAGTCTGGATGCTGTTTTAGATCTTTGTTGGAATAAGAAAGCTCTTTTATTGCCTCCCTGCTGTATCTAAAGACGCTGCTTAATAAAGTCAGCTTAGCACAGAGCCACTTGAGCTAAATGTGAAAGGGAAATGCTTCAGAGTGAGCTCATTTACTGCATCAGCGGGTGTCGTGCTGTATTAGTACTATTATTGAAGGCGGAGGATTGAAGAGGACAGTGTCATGTTCATTTATACTCATTTCTTTCATTATTACCTTGTCTGCTTAATTAAAAACTGTATTCTTGTAATTATCTCCTGAGGCTCTTAGATTTAGACTGATGAGCGCTAATCCTTTAAAACTGATTAACTGAGCAGTTAATAAGAAGTCAATGTGGTTTAATGGAATGTAAATGAAATGCAGTGATAATAATCCTTGAAAGCACTACAGTAAATTAGACCTGCAGATTGTGTGTGTGTGTGTGTGTGTGTGTGTGTGTGTGTGTGTGTGTGTGTGTGTGTGTGAGCATGAATGACTGTAGCCGTTTAGATTAGAAAATGATGATGAATGTGTCGTCATGTCCTCAGGTAGGGAGCAGGGCTCCAGCAGAGACGAGTCAGACGTGTCCAACAAGTGCCTGCCGTGTCGGGAGGGCTGCCCCTACTGCCAGGACGACACCCCCTGTCTGGTGCACGAGGACGGGGCCCTGCGGCTCGCCGTGGCCTCCTTCCAGGGTCTGTGTGTGATGCTGGACCTGGCGAGCATGTTGGTGGTTTATCACTTCAGGAGAAACAAGGTGAGGGAAGACAAATCCACAAAAGAAATAAAGTAAAAATTTGGTTTGATAGAAAGGAATCGTCTTTAAATTTGAACAAAACTAATGTAATCAAGAAGTAAAGTTACTGATGATCTAAACACAGAAAGAGTAAATGAAGAAAAGTCAAGAACACGTAAATGGCCGTATGTCTGAGGGAACATGACCTGGAGTGTCGTCGTCCTGGAAAAACTAGAAACTAAACCAAGAAACGTCCTGAATACGAAAGAATTCTATTTTATGTACGCAAGGTCCAGAGTTTGCTTCGAGTTACCACATTTTTCCATGATGTTTTCTTTAATAAATCTCAAAGTTTGTGTAAAAAGTGACTTACTCAACTTTCAGGCTCGTTTTTTGCGTGAGCACGTTTTATAAATGAGCCCCCTGGTGTTTAACGCAGAAAAGATGAGATGTTTTCAGAACATTTGACATTAATTTTGAAATGGTTTATTTTGTAAAAAATGTTGGGAAAACAGATTAAGCTATTTGCAAACTGAATAATGCACTGGTGTTTATATAAAAACACAAGGTTATATACTTCTACCTGCTCTTTTTAAACCAGTTGGAAGGAAATGGAATATGAAAAGTTTTTTTTTATTCCACTTATTTTTAAAATCATATTAAAATCAAACTGGAGCTTTTTATGCTTCATTTTCTAATCATAAAATGCATCTTTTCATATAATTCTCATTCCAAACACTATTAGTAGCTTGGAGAAGGAACGGGCTCTCAGGTTAAATTAGAGATCAGCGGAGGTGATGACGCTCTCTGTGAGCAGTGACTCAACCTCCCACTCTAAGTGCCAAAAGTCATTACAGACCATCAAAATGCTCTAATTATAGATGGAATCTGTGGAGTGAAGAAATACATGAAGATAATAAAGTGTTTAGTAACTTAGCTTCAGACTGATTTTTAAATGTGTCACTTTTCAATCCAAAGCAGATCAGCTTCTCTGCCCGTTTCATTTTTTATCTAATTAAATGCATGTCCAATTAGTATTTTGTATTGCACATGTGGCAGTACAACAACCTGATGAGCTGGGTAAAAGTAGTATTATTACTTTCTACTAATAGAATGGATGTGTTTATTAATTCAAAAGGACACAGTTCACTGTACCGGAGAGGAGGAGGCTGTTCTACCTGCTCGTTCAAAAGTAGTTTGAATTCATTTAAAACAGCTGAGGCTCAGTGGGGAGGCACACACACACACACACACACACACAGCCCACAGATGCCGCCACACCTGCTGGAAGTTTCAGCTGCATAGAAAATAAAAACTAAAAGCCTAAAGTAACCACATTCACTTACACACAAAAGTAGCACACAAACACTTCTGATCTGTGTTCACGCACATGCACAAGCGAAGAGAGGATCTAACAACAGACAACGCAGCACAGCCTTGTGGACCGGACCAGAACGTTTAGCTTGTTAGCAGTAGCGTGGAGCTAGTTAACAGGAACACATCCAACAGAAAACAGAAGTAATTAGTTTTAGTATAAATGAATGCATACACAGGACTAAAGGCATATCATCACCCCTAAAATCTGACTAATGCTGCAGGCGTCACCTCAGTGATTCAGTGACTGCTTCTGATTGGCTGAACACACCTGATCCAGGTAATCAACAGCAGGAACAACAAAGATAGTTGGAAAACAAGCAGGGCTGCAGCTCTCTAGGACCAGGGTTCGCTACCCCTGCAGGAGAACTGGACAGGACTGCTGAGGGTCCTTAACCGATGAACAGGACCTGGATCTGCTCCTTTGTGCAAGGAGGAATAGGATGAGTACGGCCAGGGCTCTACAAAGTGACCTCCAGGCCACTGACGTCAATGTCTCTGACCAAACCATTAGATTCAGACCCTGAGGGTGTCCTAAGGGTCCGATATCCTCTAGTGTGCCTTGAGTTCACTACTCGACACCGTGGAACTCCACTGACATTTGGCAGAGATCACCAGAATTGTCAGGTCTGGAACCCGGCTCTGTGCACCCAATGGACCCATTGTTAGATCCTTCACTGAAGCAGTAGGTCCTGGTGCATGATGGTGTCTGGTCTCATGTGTCAAGAGAGTGCAGGCAGTTCCTGGAGAATGAAGGAATTGATACCATTGACTGTCCTACACTGGCCTGACCTGAATCCAGTAGAACATCTCTGACATCAGGTTTAGGCCCGCCCATCTGACACCACCAGGTTGACCCCAGACTGTCCAGGAACTCAGTGATGACCTGGTCAGGATCTGGGAGGAGATACCCCAGGACACCATCTGTCATCTCATAAAGAACCTCAACATTTTCATAGAAACTACTGAGAACCGTTTAGAGTTGCTTCGATGACATTTCTGCAGCCTGCTGCATCAGTTTTTCAGTTGACTCATAATTTCTTGGAGACTTCAAATTAAGCTTCTATAGGTTGAACATTTAAATTTTCATCAAATGATGTGGCCTCTGTTAGTTCCTAACACCCTTCTACACCAGTATGAAGACCCAGCAGGTGTTTTTATTTTTAATACGATTGAGATGTGATGTGTTTTCAATGTGTTCTAATCAGTTTTTGAAGCAGTGTACTTTATGACATCCTGGGATTTTTATTCCTCCAGGCCAAAATGTCTATTTTAGAAGGAAAAACACAACCTGATGTGGTGATTGGTTGACTTCCTAATCAGATCAAATAAATACACTCCCCTCTATTTTACAACATTGTAAACACATTTCTTACACATTCACTTTATTCAGTTTTAAAACCTTTTGTTGTTTTTGTTCATTCAAAAAATGTAACAACCACATATTTATCTTTGTTCCCCTTTGAATGCCTGTTTTAATAAATACATGAAGTAAACACACCACCCTCTCTCGGCCCTCAGGCAAAGCGGGCTGAAACTTTTAGAGGTGAGCTATATTTAGATCAGTTGTGTTGTTGCCTCAGATTCTCCCAGATTTCTTCAGTTCACAAGAAAAGTCCCTAGAGGCTTTTAGATTAACACAACAGGCACGCATAACAGATCAGTCCTCTGTGAGGAATTGTGGGTAATTAAATGCAACCCAGAATCTTCTGTTTTCACTCCTTTTTAAGGGAAACATGCTTTAAAAGGATGCCTCTGCTGAACTCTTCTCTTTGTTGTTAGCTTTAAATGAGCATTTCCTTGGAATGAAATGTAAGTAGGAACTCATTATGACACTCAGTCTGAACAAACAGATTTACTCCGTTTTAAGAGGAATTTATTATACTGTAGATTCAAAGAACCAAGTGCACCCAAGAGGGTAAAAAATGAGAGGAAACCTCTGCAGCAGCTGAATTAAACAAACCATGTGCATGTCTAAAATCAGTCTTATAGGATTAGATTAATCATTTTCTCCCATCATGCACTGATACGTTTCCCTTTCTTCTTCTTCTACTACAGAGCATCCGTACATCTGGTCTCATCCTGTTGGAGGCCATCTTGTTTGGGGCGTTGCTGCTCTACTTTCCAGTAAGTCTCATTTTACCGGAAACTGCTGGTCCTCTAGTGGTCTGCTGGTCAACTCAAAGGTTCAGGTCTTTTGAAGTGGGTTTCTGTGGAGAGAATATGGAACAATGACCTGGGTGATCACGATCTCACCTGTTGAATGACCTCAGTTTGGAGAAAAAGACCAAACGGCCAATCAGAGTCAGGTCAGTTCCAAGATAGTCCTCTCATCTGAAAAATCCCTCTAATCAGAAAAGTAAGTCATCCATCCATCCATCCATCCATCCATCCATCCATCCATCCATCCATCCATCCATCCATCCATCCATCCATCCATCCATCCATCCATCCATCCATCCATCCATCCATCCATCCATCCATCCATCCATCCATCCATCCATCCATCCATCCATCCATCCATCATCCATCCATCCATCCATCCATCCATCCATCCATCCATCATCCATCCATCATCCATCCATCCATCCATCCATCATCCATCATCCATCCATCCATCCATCATCCATCCATCCATCCATCCATCCATCATCCATCCATCCATCCATCATCCATCCATCATCATCCATCCATCTATCATCCATCCATCTATCATCCATCCATCATCATCCATCCATCCATCCATCCATCCATCCATCATCCATCCATCCATCCATCCATCCATCCATCCATCCATCCATCCACCTGTCCATCCCTCATCCATCCATCATCCATCCATCATCCATCCATCTATCCATCCATCATCCATTCATCCATCCATCCATCCATCCATCCATCCATCCATCCATCATCCATCCATCCATCCATCCATCCATCCATCCATCCATCCATCCATCCATCCATCCATCCATCCCTCTCTCCCCCCATCCATCCATCCATCATCCATCATCCATCCATCCATCATCCATCATCCATCCATCCATCCATCATCCATCCATCCATCCATCCATCCATCCATCCATCCATCCATCCATCCATCCATCCATCCATCCATCCATCCATCCATCCATCCATCTATCTTTCTCTCATCCATCCATCCATCATTCATCCATCCTCCATCATCCATCCATCCATCCATCCATCATCCATCATCCATCCATCCATCCATCCATCCATCCATCCATCCATCTATCATCCATCATCCATCCATCCATCCATCCATCCATCCATCCATCCATCCATCCATCCATCCATCCATCATCCATCCATCCATCCATCCATCCATCCATCCATCATCCATCCATCCATCCATCCATCCATCCATCCATCCATCCATCCATCCATCCATCATGTGTCAGAATGAGCATAATTAGATGAAGAGTCATTTAGGTTACTGTCCTTTTAAGGGATTATTTTGTTCACGCTGACATAATGTGTTAGACTTCTGACTGATTATTACTAACATAGTTGTGTTATACAAGTCTTAGTCATCAGTTTTACAAAGAACAGAAACTGTTGATCTGACTCTGTGCAATGAAAACAGTTCCCTTAACAACGGAGGAGACGCGACACCGCTTAAGCATCAGGAAGGACTTAGAGCTGCACTCAGCTGTTTGAATCAAAATAAACCACAACTAGTTGTGTAACAGACAGAGTTGAACCTGTACAGTCCCACCTCCATTCGGTAAGACAGTGATGAACTGCTGTAGGTGAGAATATTGATTTATTGGAGAGCTGCAGAGGCATTTTGATGACAACACAGAGGAGATATGATTACTGAGAATGCTCCTTTGATGGATCACATTCCAACAACTGTACGACTGATGTGGACCACAAATATGATCAACATGAGTCTCAGGGCTCCGGTTGCACAACAAGAATACGACGTACAGAGCTGGGAGGAGGGTGGAGGTTTATACACAGTAATATTTTAAAAGTCCTTCTTTAATTCAGTGCATCACACAGCACATTACCATTTAAACGAGGCAATAACGTGTGTCGTCAGCTGCAGTTTGCTGTTATGGTGTCACACTTGTGATCACTGTCAGAACAATAACTGGGAGCAGGGCATTACAGCTGGTGTGCAAGCACGCTGTGAGTGCGTCGTGTTTGGAGTGTGTGTGCCTCTGTCAGCCTTTGTGTTGACCAAGTGGGTGGGTTCCATTGCACAGTGTGTTTACACTTGTGCACACAGCCCACAGTGCACCTGGGGTGGTGAATCAGAGGCCCATCTTTAGGAGGGAAACAGATGGAGGGAACCTGCGCACCATGTGACTGGGAGACGTGATGAAGACGGGAATTCTTCTTCTTCAAATGCTGGTGCAGACTGGCTCCTCCTCAAGCACAAAGCTCAGAGAACGCAGATCGCGTTCAAAATGTCCATTTGTTCACTTTGTAGTGATCCAGTCATTTTGGAGTGGCGTTTGAAATGATAACTGCTTCTCTTCATTTTCTGTTTAAGCTCATCACATGAGCCAATAAAAGCAGTAAACACATTCTGAACTACATTGGTGGAAATAGACCATAATGCATTGCATCCTGAGCCAACAGATCATGCTAACGCTAACAGTTCATTCTAATGTGATCTTCTGACTCGTTGTTGATTTAGTTTTAGACTCTGAGCTGTAAAGTGTCTCTGCTCAGTCTGAGCTGCAGGGCTTGAGAAGAAACATGAAACTAGTTTAAAACAATTGTTGTTCAGACTAAACAATAAAAAGGGGTTTCAAATCACAAGACAAAAATCACATTGATCGCTGTAACTGCTGAATTCTAATGACTTACACACATTACAGCTGTAAAAACATCAGTTTTTATATGTAAGTATTTAACATACACAAAGGCTGCCACTCGATCCAAGGGTGCAAATTCTGAATTTAGAAAGAAAACATCTTCAAAGAACCAAAGAAGTCCTGTCTTCATTTGAACCCATCCGGATTACCATGACCTCGTCCTCGATCACGGAGAACCTTCACCAGCACATTCAGTTCAATGAATTCAAGAACAGCAGCACATGATGGCGGTTAGTTTCAGTAGCGCTGTTTTGTTGCAGGATATTATTTGTTTTGGGAGTTTTTCTTTTTCAGTTTTCTGATTGAAGGTGTTGCTTTCTGAGTGTTGCTCTGGTTTTAATGCTGTGCCGCTTGGAGGATTTTTCATTAACCCTTTGGCCACATGATATGATGCGTTAGCAACAACAGACTTATTTACTAGAAGGAGCAGCTAATTGATGTATCCTAGACGAGTTAAAGGAAAAAAAGAAACGAGGATGTGGTGCAGGAGTAAAGCTCCAATGCTAACACCAGCCTACCCATGCTAATACAGCAAATAGAGTAGGAAATCCAGTAGTTGTACAGACTATACATGCTAGTCACCAGCCTCTCCAATGCTAACATAAGTATCTCCTCCACAGTTACCAGTGCTGACCCATCAATGGTCAGATCAGTAGCTGCCTTCGTTACGGATAGGGCTTCCTGCTACAAGGATGAAGCCACAGCAGGGGGCGCAGTAGTCCTAAATTTGTCCCTGAAATCACATTTCAACTTATTTCTCAGCATTTTGACTTTATTTTTGATACTTCTTTCTTTTTCTTTTTTATCCTGGGTGGCCCTAATACTCAGTAAAACCTTTACACTGCTGTTAAATTAACAGTGTGTTTTATTACATCTATAAATATAACCAGCAGCAGCTAAATGGAGCTCTTCCGGTGCATCCAGGGGGCGGGTCCAACAGGTATT
>SSNR01000418.1:353290-369504 GCA_006937965.1 Callopanchax toddi | reverse complement strand
GGGGGGGGGGGGTGTATTAGTCAGGGACTGAAACGGGGGAAGGAACAGAACCTGCTCAACTGGAATTCTGGACATGAAGGACTCAGTTTGGCAGAACCACATTTTAGGTACTGGCACAGCCAAACAGGAACAGGAAGTGTGACTGCACTGAGAAAACTGGCTTCATGTGAAAACCACAGCAAAACTATGCTGATCTTCAGGACTAAACAGAAACACTGATTGATTAATCATCACAGGAAATCACATTGAGGCATCAAAAACTCTTGTCTCTGACACCATGTTGTTCTTGTCAGCTCTGTCAACACTCACATCTAACTTTCTTATATAATTGTTTGTTTTTTGCAAAACATTTTAATATTCATGGGTAAATATGACTTTTGGGAAGATGACACACGGATGCTGAAAATAACTCGGGATAGGTAGTAAAGGTCTAAAGATCAGTGTTTGTAGACTGACTCGGTCTGACTTGTATGACTTGTGTATGCTTGAAAATGTTGAAATGGAGAGAATAACAAAAAACAACAGAGAGAGAGAGAGTGGAGACGATTTAACTCATGGAACCCAGAAAAAGGAAAAAAAACCAGCCCAGGTCAGCACAGGGAGCAAAAACAAGTCACATGACCAGTTTCTAATCTAACAAGCAAACATCATCAGCTCATTAAAAAGCAGCTGTAAATTCAATGATTCATTTAAACTTTTTCATTTACATCAAATCACACTTGCTACTCCTCATAATACAGTGTATTAAAGGGATTAAACCTGTAGCTGGTGGTGGGGAGATTTGCACCTGTAAATCCTATCATGCTACGTTTACATATTTTATGCAATGAATTTATTTATATTAGTTTTATTATTTGAATTTAACTCAGCAACATTTTGTTGACCCATTTTCAATGTTTTCCGTGTTGAAAAATTCAAGAGCAACTCTAGTGAGTGACTGGCTGCTGGCTGGACCTCCTGTAGCTTTGACTGCTCATCCTGCAGACCACTATTCAAAAATACAAGTCAAAAAATAGAATTTAGGACTTTGAAATAAGCCAACTGAAAAAAAAAAATGCTTAGATTTTGTTTTCATACTCATCACATCTTGACTGGATGTGAAGAGTAAAAGTTTTTAAATACTGGGACAGTGTTGTTTTTATCAGCCACTTTGGCTTTAGTCTTAGTCTTTTGGACTAAATGCTGATTAGTTTTAGTCATATTTTAGTCATGTCTATATTCGATAGTTTGAGTTGATGAAAACTCAAAAAGCTTTTAGTCTAGCTTTAGGGTTAGTAAAAAAAGTTTTAATCCTTTAACAAAGTAATTTAGGTCAATAGGTTGGAAATTAGAATCTTTCACATCAATCAACTGATCAAATCAAAACTACTATAGGCCATTTTGGCATTAAACAGGAAAAGTAATAAAAAACATCAAAAACAGATGAAACTACAATAACCAAAGTATTCAATCAACACTATAAGTATTGGTCTAAAGTTTGGCCATAATGATAATAAAGACATGTTGCTGTTTAATGAATAAAATCACTAATTAGGACTTTAAGCTCATTAGCTTAGCATTAGCTCATCAGCAGTTTGAATGTTGCAGCATTTTTAGTAAAACAGAAGAAACAAAGCACAGCTGGACTCATCATGGAGTTCATTAAATGAGGAGGCCATTTGGAATCGATCGATCTGCAGGGTTGTCACAAGCTGTCAAGAAGTATTCTTTGAATAAATATCAGTTGGATCAGCGCACAAAACAGAGACAATAGACTGATCACCATGGAACTAATGAAAGGGTTAACCCCGCCACAATAAAAGGACACTCTGAAGTGGACATTGAGTTCACATGATTGACAACAAAATAATACAGTTCCACAACTCCACACAGTAAAGTTTTAGTCTCGTCTCTCCGATCAAAGAATACTCGTCTCATCTTATCATCAAAGAGTCGGGTTTCGCTGGTCAGCGTCTCGTTAACGTCTTGAAAAAGAAAAGGTGTGTTAACGCTAAATATTGTTAGTCTTCTGAAAAATACTTTGAAGAACATTTAACACAAGAAAATAACATCTTGAATTTAACATTACCATTGGAAAATCACATGAAAATGGGTAATTAATTAATTCTGAGGAATTGAGTTTAATGACAAAAAAAAAAAAAAAGAAGTATTTGTACAAATGAGATTGATGAAAACTTTTTGTGTTCCAGTGGTTTCTTCAGATTTAGCTTTTTGGTCCTTTTGAGTGTAAACTCAGTCAGGACAGAGGCTCTTCAGGATGAGACTTATTTATTACTTATACCAGTGTGTGTGTGTGTGTGTGTGTGTGTGAATGACTGTTGTGTTGTACAGCACTTTGGGGAGTGTAGAAAGCACTCTATAAATACATTTATACAGAAACACACTTCTGAATAAGTGAGATTTCCCTTTAAGTTTATCCTGCTGCTATAAAACATGTTTCATTCTCAGCGAGTGTTGCTAATTGGAGAATACATTTCTCTTTTCAGCAGTTTTCCTCAATATCAGTTTGAAACTGAACAAATAAATTCACAAGAAGTCTTCTTCTAACCAAACCCAGGAACCTAAAGCTTTGAGTGTTCGATTGTTCTGTAGGAGGAGAGAGGGATGTGTGACTACATCTGAGGTGAGCACAGGAGGCTTACAGTTTAACTGCTCTTCAGTCGTCTCACAGATGATAACTAGGAGGACACGTTCCTGTTGCTCCAAGTCATCTTTTCCTCATAACTCCATAATATCTCATCTAATTCAACATATTTCTCATTTGACGGTTTTGTCATTGTCTCATGGTCTCTGCTGCATCCCTGCAGGAAATGCACCACTTACCCGGTGAATCATTCTCCAATTTGCACGTTAAATTCCGTTTTCTCAGTTCAGTTCGTCACACGTTCTGCTTCGTTTTAGAGGAAAAGAGCTTACAGGTGCTGGTGAGCCTAATTACATGGGAGGGTTGAATTCTCAGATATTATCAGAGGCATCGCTTTAATCCTCTGATGCACATTTATTCATGCAGTGAGGATCAGAGGTTATATGACATTCATTTGTTTATCGCTGTAAAGCAAGCAGGCTAGAAAAAGGAAAAGTGTATTTTCCTAAAAGTATTACAATAAAATGTTCTTTCCCAGTTTGTGTTGGTGGGACTATGGCAGACCAGTAAATGTGTGGTTTATGCAAGTGCTACAGCCAAATCTACAGTATGCCCCTCTCATCCAAAGTCTCCGTGATTCAAAGCACATCCCACAGCAGAGTAGGAGGTGGAGAGGGGGAGCTACTACTGTATGTCGGTGGAAGGACAAAAACAGTTTAGGAGAAAACAATTTTGTGTTTTTTGTCATGATCTTTTGTTTCAGTTATGAGCTAAATAAAATTGTATTAAAAAAAGTAATCTCACACAGAATTCTCATTCATGAACCCAAAACTTAAGATTCATTAAAAGCATGAATGTTCATTTTCTTCTGTCCTTGAGCTTGCAGCAGTCTGCAGGGACATGCATTTTACTCAGCGCGCTTTAACTTAGACAAACACAATTTACATCACAAACACTCTGTAAAAAAGAGGCCAGAAAACACTCATCAATATGTCTTACATATCCAAGAAAGTGTCAGTACTGGAAGGGAGAGATGCAATATACAAGATTTTCTCACACCGAGTGCAAGTGCTTACATTTGACTACTTGTCAAAACCGAGTACTGATACAAGTACTACAAATTGCCATTGACCTATAAGTCATGGTTTCATACAACAGAAAAAATGAGTCAAATACTAGTTTAAAGTTACAAAAACTCTGATCATCATCAGCAGGTCATGTTAGTTATTAGGATCAGTCAGCTGGTTGATTCACTATAAAATAAAAAGTCACATTCATCTGTTATTTCATCAAACCTTAACTGCAGACCAAACTTTTTCTCCGCTGATTAGAACCAAGCCGCTGGCTCTTTAAGCCTCTGCATGTTATTCTGAAGTAAAGGTTGATGTAGAAGCTTTACTGGTTTCTTCTGTCATAGCTGTTAGCAAAACGTGGCTAAATAAAACATGCTAACATTTGGGGAATTGATTAGGCATTACTAATGGCCGTGGAGCATCTGTCTGTAGGGCTATGGTTACTGTCATGTCCCCCTTTGTTGTGCCTGCTGTTCTCCTGTGTTTTCCATGTTCCTCCTCCTATGTCCTGCACTAATCCTCCACAGGTGTGTCTTGTCTCCCTGATCACTTCCCTCACTAATATATGCTGTTTAGTTCAGTCAGTCCCTGTCAGTTCCTCATCACTGGCCTGGCCTTGTTTGTCCTGTGTCTCCCTGAGTTCTGTACTTCACTTCACCTGTTCCTGCCTCCTTCCTCCTGCACTTGGGTCCTGCATTTACCACAACCATGACAATACTGACAAGCTCAGGAAGCTAAATCCTCTTGAAGTGCTGAATGAGGGTCCGGCCCCAGCATTTGTTGAACATCTGAAATCACTGTGTGTATGTGTATCCTACTTTCAAAAGACTTTCTTAGTGACACGAAGTCTGGTGCCCCAAGCTCAGATCATCCAATTAAAATACTGGAAAATCACACATGATGTTACGTTCTGTGGGATAGCAGTGCGCCACCATCTAGTGTTGGATAGCTAGTTAGCTACAAGACATAAAAATTAAGATTATTTGATGATTTTAATCTTTTCTTTTGATGAAATGAACAAAACTAGAGAGAGAACATTTATTTGGATTTTTATTTACAAAAAAGTTCGGTCGTGGTAAAAAAGTGATAGAATATTATAAAACTACACCTAAATGCAGACTATACCTAGCACTTATACATGTTTAATGGGTAGATTGTTAAATTTAATTTCATGGTTCTTTTAACACTAGTTTGTGATCCCAATCTTCTTCTTCTTCCTCCTCTTCCTGTTAGACTGGTGGGGCGGTGCCCCATATTGACTGATTCCCACTACAATAAAAGGATGATCGAATGTAGAGATCGAGTTCACAGCCAAAACAATTTACCCAAATACTGTTCCACAACTCCACACACTAACGTTTTTGTCTCGTTGTGCCGACGAAAACTCACAGAAGTCTTGTCTCACTTTAGTCACCAAAGAGCCGCATTTAGCTTGTCAGCATCTCATTAACGTCTTGATAAAAGGTGCGGTAATGCTATAATTTTGTTATAGTCCTCATCAACGACAACAACAAAACTTCAACATGTGGTCTACGGGAACCGGGCATCAAACCGCTGACCTTCTGATCAGATGACGACTGTCCTTATCCTTATTTACTTCCCATTTGGTCCCTAAAAGACTTAAAGACCAGCGCTGCATTTTGAAACAACACATTCACCTCAGCTTTGCCTCCTGGAAGAAATAAGAAGCTTTGTATAAATTTATTCAAACCGCACACAACAGCAAGATGAGGTCAACTTAAGACGGGTTCTCTGTATTTCTGTGTGTAGGGGCGGATCAATTAAGTGGTTGTTTTTTCTTTTTTCGGAGCAGAACATTAGACTCAGGTCAGTGGAGATGTGACATGTGGCATCCTGCTGAGCCAGATGCTAATGAAATCAAGTGCAGCTGTGATGAAAGTGCAAATGGAAGCTCTGATCTTTCGAGCGCAGTATGCCAGACTTGTCTCTCTGCAGTTTACAGCTGAAACGGGGGCGGAAAACTTCACATCAAGCAGAAAATGTGAAGCAATAATTTATGAATCATCACTAAATGCAGGTCTTTATTACAAACCACACAAAAGGACGAGTCGAGGTGTCATGAATCATGCAGTAGACTTTGTTCCTTTAATAGATGCGAAGGATGTAATATCTGTGTCTCAGTGTGTTTTTATACCAGTGTCAGCTGTGGTGGCCCTCTTTGCAGGTGATGATCCTGTACTTCAATCCCAGTGTGTTCCGATGTATCCTCCTGAGGTGGGTCCGCCTCCTGGGGTTTGCTATCCTGTACGGCACGGCGATCCTCAAGTTGTACAGGTACGATAAGCAACATGGCGTCATCTTCATATGACATTCTCTTTTCATTAATTATTTCTATAGTGGAATTAAAATGAAACTAAAAATAGTTACCGTCACATCTCCTCCTCCTCCTTCTCTTCACTCATCATAAGTTAACCTTTTTCAGTTTCAATAATTCAGCTCAGTCTGCACAGGGTTTCAAAGCTGTTTTACCCATAAGCATTAGAATTTCACATCAGGTTTGACACGCACGCACGCACGCACACACATTCTGGCTTTCTGACCAGCAGCAAGTAAAGAAGGAAGTTGAAAATCGGCCAGAGTGTGTTCCTGGCTAAACTGCCAATTTTATTCTGTTCCCGAGCTTGATGGATGGGACATTAACGGGACATTAGCCTCAAGGCCTAGTTGTCACAGAATGGTCCTTCAGAATTTCAGAGATTAAAAGATGTGTCACAGTTCAAAGAGGCTGCTGCTGATGAGCAAAATAAACAGAGAACGGGTTTTTTCCATGTCCTGATAGAACAATTTATTAAACTTCAGGCTATATCTGTCCTCATCAGTTTCTCATCTACATTTTTGTCTTTATAATCCAAAGTAGTATATATATATATACTACACAAGTTAGAATAAAAAACACTTTTATATAGGGATATACGATATCAATACCATATACTCGTACTTGTTAAAGTTAACTGATACCAGGAACCGATACCAGTATTGTATCGGGCCGATACCGATATCGATACCATATACTCGTACTTGTTAAAGTTAACTGATACCAGGAACCGATACTAGTATTGTATCAGGCCGATACAGATATCGATACCATATACTCGTACTTGTTAAAGTTAACTGATACCAGGAACCGATACTAGTATTGTATCAGGCCGATACCGATATCGATACCATATACTTGTACTTGTTAAAGTTAACTGATACCAGGAACCGATACTAGTATTGTATCAGGCTGATACCGATATCGATACCATATACTTGTACTTGTTAAAGTTAACTGATACCAGGAACCGATACTAGTATTGTATCAGGCCGATACCGATATCGATACCATATACTTGTACTTGTTAAAGTTAACCAAAAATAGAAGAAAATAGAAATCTGTGAGGTGTGTATATATTCACAGCTCTGTAATACTGTGTTTTGTTCTACTCCAGATCCCTGTGGACTCTGCTTTATTGTTTTAGACCAGGGGTGCCCAAACTTTTTCCCTCAGAGGGCCAAAATGAAAATCTATCAGAGAGCTGTGGGCCGAATGTAGTATTTATAAAATACAAATACTAATGATGAAGTATAGAACACTACTTTTTATTTTGCAATTATTTAACCATCCTTTTTGTTTAAAGAACATTAATCAAAATATGACATATACCGGCGGTAAGTCACATATAGGCATTTAGAACAAACAACTGTCTTTGTTATTTGTAGTCATATGTAGTGCTAGCAGCTCCCTGGTCTTTTTCTTTCGGGCATAAATCCTGCGTGCTTTGTCTCATAGTGATGACGAATATTTTACTCCTTGAGTACAGCAACAGACTGGTTACAAATAATGCAGACCACTTTACCACTGATATCTGTAAAAAAAAAGTCTTCCTCCCAGCATTTTTTAAATGCCTTTAGTCTGTGTGCCACTGACGACGACGCTCCATGTTGATAATAACTGCTTAGGCTCGCGGCCAGAGGGGTTACCCGCGAGCTTGGAGCAAGTTTGATCTAGTCTGGTCCAGCAGCAAAGGCTCATGGAAGATTACATACATTGACAAAATATAACTATTTGTGGTTTTATAAAGTGTGCAAAAGTACATGCGTGCATAAATCTACTCTAAATGTCCCTTGTAGTTACTTGTATTTCAATTTAAATTGTGACATTTTTAAGATTTTGTTGGCACCATGAGTGAGGGCTGTATGCAGCCCAATATAGAGTCATTGGGCCTGTTCACATAATGTTGAATTGGCTGAGGGAAACAGTGGGTTTCTGGATTACTGGTCAATGTTCACCCAGCATCCAGGGAACCCCACAGAGGGCCAGGAGGGCCAAATTAAATAATCGGTGGGCCAAGTTTGGCCCGCGGGCCCCACTTTGGGCACCCCTGTTTTAGACGCTTGTTTTTGCAGCCTTTTGTTTCATTATTAACATTCAGGGTCTCCTTGGGTTCCCTGCTTTTAAGTTTGAATCTTGGGTCATCTCACCACATCATGACAGTTCCCAGTGGTTCAGATTTCTGTAACATTCTATTTTTAACAACATGTTTCCTTACATACTCCCTAGATAAAAAGTGTATACATTTAGTATTTTAAGTACTAAATGGCAGGGGAAGCAACTTAAGCTGCTAATGAGAATCTGAGTGTGTAGCATTCAGTCATCTTCTGCCTTTCCAGGGTGTTAATGGTGTTCCTGTCCCGCACGGCCCAGAGGACACCCTACATGACCAGCTGGAGGGTCCTGCGTCTGCTGGCGGTGATTCTCTTGGTGGTGCTTTGGTTTCTGGTGGCGTGGACTTCAGCAGTGTGCCAGAACCCAGAGCTGAGCTGGGCTCTTATCACAGCAGGCCTCACCCCAGAGGGGCTGCAGTTCAGCATGTGTCTGCTGGACCGATGGGACTACATGATGGCAGTGGGTGAGTGTGTTTAAAGAATTTTTTATGTATTTAGTTCAATCTGGATAAGACATGCTGCTCGGATTGGGTTTGAGTTAAACGTGCACGAGGAAATGGACGTGTTGTTTCATCTTCGTGTGTCAGACCAAACCCCTGCCTCTGTCACTACAGTTATACATCTCCTTGCTCCTAGCTGCTTTGTCTTAAACATCTTCCTCCCCAGATACTCAGTGTTGTTCCTGCACACATGTTCAAGTAGATAAATACTGCCTCTCTGTAATTTAAATTACAGTTTCAAACTGTTTTAATGCACAGGGGCTATGTTCTCTGGTACTTTCTTTTTCATCATCAAACACACTGGGTGTTGTAATACCACAAAAGCAGGGCAGACTAGCACTAGCATTAGCAGCCTGAGTGTTTACAGTGCAGATGGCTAGCTGCTAATGTCCACTAGGGATATTACAGTGGCAGAAGCTCCTCAATCCCACCAACACATACATGGAACCAGAGCTGACAGACCTGGAAATGGATCAATCTATTTCTGGGGCAGAAATCATTCAGGCATGTCCGAAGTGCGGCCGGGGGCCACATGCGGGCGGCCCTCAGAGTGATTTTTTGTGGCCCTCAGCTGCATCTTAAATTATATAATTTAGTTTTTCTGCAGGATTTTGATGCAAAAAGGATGCTTTATGTTATTTTTTATGTTCAGATTTGTACTAACATGAGACCCAACAAACAAACAAAAAATCCAAGTAAATTAGAATCAAAATTTTCCATCCAATCAAAATATTCAATTTTTTAAAAGACAATTCAAGATATATTGAGGTAATTTAATTTCCTGGTAAAAAAAAAACAACAACACAAATCCTCACTGACTTTTACCAAAACGCAGACTTGTGAGCTCTGTTCATAAAGCGTGACTAAATCCAGCAACAGGACTGAAGAAAGACCCAGATCCTGGTCTTGTTGCTGAGAACGGAGGGAAATTTAGTTTCTAGAGATCTAAAAACAGACAACCAATCAGATCCAGTAGATCTGATGCTTTTTGTTATTGAGTCAAACATCCTAGATCCCTGTGTTGTATTGACAAAAAATCTGTTCATTAAAATGTTGCGTTTATATATGAATTTTTGAGCAGAAAAAAATATTTTTGCTTGTTTCTTTTAAGAAGTATTCTAACTTTTGTGGCCCTCGAGGACCGTACACTTGGTGATTTCGGCCCTCGTGGTGAAAAGTTTGGACACCCCTGAGGTAGTCAAAACGTCTCTGCAGCAGTGGGACCACAGAGGTTACTCAAAGGAATTCTGGTGTTTGACTAAATGTTGATGATGACCTTAGAATTAGAGGCTAAAAACCAAAGTGAAAAGCATTTGGTGTGTATATAACAGACCGTCATTAACATCCAGTCTCAACAATGATCAGAACTGCTTTTCAAATAATGTAATGATGGTTTCTGTGAAACACAAACCAAACACACACACGTTAGAATCATAGGTAACTCTAAATTAGCCCTAGTTGTGAGCGCCTTGAAAAATACTCTGATTACTCCTTTAAAAAGGTCACTTTACTCATTACTCAATTTTAAAAGCAACCAAGTTAGATTACTAGTTGCTTTTTAAGTTATTTATTAGTGACATTCTGCAGCCCCCTCCCCCTGAAAAAAAGTATTAAAGTAACGCATTACCAGCATCACTGGTTGTGAGTGTGAATGGCTGTTAGTGTGTGACCCTGTGATGGACTGGTGACTTGTCCAGGAAGTCCCCTGCTTCTCGCCCAGTGACTACGGCAGCTAGACACCAGCTCCCTGCAACCCGCAGATGGATGTGAGAAAATACTGCTGCCAGTTGAGAAAATTTATTTGTGACCTTTTGCATTTAGAAAGATTGCTGAGCGTATTGGCTCAGGGGAAAACGTACTTTTAACTCCTACACAGCCAACAGGAGGAAAAGCAATATAAAATGTCAAAGCTTTGACTCTCTTATTTGCTCCATTTCTCATCTTACTTCTCTTCATCGTTGTAGGTGATTTTGCAGACAGCAAAAGGCTTGAAAAATTACAAATATAACTGTATTAAACAAACATACCAGCAGCATACTGACATATGAATATGATAAACATCTATGTGCATAATGTTAGAAATAAAGTGCCTCAAACTGTCAACTTCCTAGAGGACTTTTTTAGTTGATGTAGATCTGTTCACTCAGAGCTCAGAAACCATGTGGTTCGTTGTAAAGTTGAAGTTATTTTCCCACCTTTTCTTAAACATGTGATTTAATGAACAGCATACTGCAAGTTATCAAAATACAGTTACCGGTTGTTGAAATAACTCTGATTCCTACCAGCCTCAAAGCTCAACACAGGCAGACTCAAGAGCGTTCTCACTTATATTCACAACCAGCTTGTCTCCAGGGGGTCAGCACGAGGCCAGCTCCTCTCTAAAGGTGAGAAAGTATCAGAGGAAGAAAGGCGTCGTGCAGGGAGGAAATGGCACAAATCATCTGACATTTATTGCATACTCAAAGGGGTTTGAATGTCATTCTTGTCACTCAGTTTAACACAAATTTCAGGCTAAATACACTTACCGGTATTATTATTGGGCCACCAGTAATTTATTATGCACCGCTGCCATGAACTCATCCCTAAAGTCAATTTACAAACACCAACTGCCCAGATTACCTGGAGAAAACAAACTTCTGCACAGAAAAGACCCAGCTGAGATCTGAACCAGCAACCTTCCCTGTGATCATTACAACCCTGTGCAGCCCAGATGTCAGATTTATACTTAACATAAACTGTGCATCCTGTTATTCCTGTGCATTCTAGTCACTGCCTAAAAGCTGCAACTATTCATCATAACTACATTCATTCATGATGCAATCAGTGTCCTGTATAAATACAGAATTAATAAAACATTTTAACAAGAAGTGAATTAAATCAGGTGTTCCAGGTGACCCAGATGGCCTTGAGACTGTGTTACAGAACAGCCTGACAGGTTCTTAAACAGGAGGCAGTGATGTGCACCTCTCTGGGGTTAGTCTGACAGCAGGGAGACTAATCCTGTTTGGAAAGAGAGAAAACGATGGATTCCTGAGAGACGCTGGGTCTGCTTCTGAAAACTGACAGACAGGCAGATGGAAAGAGTGAAAGTGGCAGAAAAAAGTAGCTTGTGAAGTATGCAGTTTGTGGGGACATGGCCAATGGTGCAGAGAGAGTTTTCCTCCAACAGAATTTCAGGAAAAGATTAGACAAAGGAGGCGGAGTGTGGGAAGGGAGGACGGCTAAGGACGCTCTGGAGACGGGACAGAGCTCCTTCAGGGAAATACTGTGTGTGTGTGTGTGTGTGTGTGTGTGTGTGTGTGTGTGTGTGTGTGTGTGTGTGTGTGTGTGTGTGTGTGTGTGTGTGTGTGTGTGTGTGTGTGTGTGTGTGTGTGTGTGTGTGTGTGTGTGCAACATCTGCAAACAGACATGGTACTTTAAATAACCTGAGAGAAAAGGCTGCTGGAGGACAGGAAGCACATTTCCACGCTGCTGGGGAGGATTTTTGTCATACCTGAGAAAAAGGATCTCATCGTTTTGATGGACAAGAGGTGAGAGGTTGGTGAGGCCATGGCGTGGCAAGCTTTAGGTTGTTTGGTCTGTCATATTTGCCTCGCTTCGTGGTCTCCCGCTTATCCAGTTCACGTGGGCAGCATCCCCAGTAGGGAAGCCCAGATTGTCCTCTCTCCTGCCACCTCAGAGCCTCAGATTTGGAGGTGTTGGTCTTCATCCCAGCAGCTTCACACTCAGCTTCAAATGTGTCCAGCAAGAGCTGAAGATCATAGATTTAAGAAGCTAGGAGGACCACATCATCTGCAAAAAACAGAAATATGATTTTGTTGCAACTAACTTGACATCCTCCACACCATGACTGCACCTAGAAATTCTGTCCATAAGGTTATGAACAGAACTAGTCACAAAGGGCAGCCCTGGTGGAGTCCAACCCTTACAGGGGACCAGGTCAGACTTACTATGCACACAAAACTCAAGTTCCTCTGGTACAGGGACTGACTGGACCTCAACAAAAAGCCACCCAGCCCTTACTCCCTGAGCACCCCCCACAGGGTGCCCCTGAGACACAGTCATGAGTCTTATTCAGATCAACATAACACATGTGGACTAGTTGGGCAAACTCTCATGCCCCCAGCATGTTAGCAAGAATAAAGAGCTGGTCCACAGCTGGGACCAAAACCACATTGCTCCTCTTCAATCTGAGATTCAACTGTCAACCGGACCCTCCTCTCTAGTACCCTGGAGTAGACCTCTTCAGTAGACTGAGGAGTGTGATCTCTCTATAGTTGGAACACATCCTCTGGTCCTCTTTTTTAAACATGGGGACCACCACCCTGGCCTGCCACTCTACAACTGCTGCCCCCAATGACACAGAGATGTGTCAGCCAAGACAGTCCTACAACATCCACAGCCTTGAGATACTCAGGAAGGATCTCTTCATCCTCTGGGGCTCAGCTGCCTCAAAGATGTTTGACTACCTGGTGCAACTTCTGCCAGGCCAGCTTGGGCAAGACCCTCTGGGTAACACTGTCATTGCTCATGTGAGCGTTGAGGTTTCCCAGTACTATGCAGTATTGGAGCGCCATTTAGCACTCATCACAGGTCCTTCAAAAAGAGTGGGTACTCTGACCTGCTATTTGGTGCATAAACACACAACAGTTCTAACCTGTTCCCCAACCTAAGCGTACAGCGAAGCTACCCTTTTTGTCTTCTGGGGTAAACCCAGTATACGGTCTTGGGGCTAACAAAAAATGGCACTTACAGATAAGCATCGGCTCTGCTCGGTTTGATAATATCAGCTCGCCCCCGCATGGTCAGGGATGATTGTTGACTGGCGTCTCAGGAATGTGGAAGCGACTGATCAGATGGGCGGCACCTTAAAAGTGCCTCAAAAAAGTGGGGAGGGGAAATCCGTGACATCACACATGAACTAGAGTCCTTGGCAAACAAAGCATTTATGAACAGACTACTGGATCACAGGGACGGTGAAAACAATGGATGCTAACTATTGTAATTATCATACTCCAGTTGTGGCCGGTGCTCATGGGGAACCAGCTCCGTGAACAGCATGAAATAATGTGTCGCATGATGCAGGAAGCCATTCAGCAGCAGCAGCAGGTCCCAACCGAAGACACAGACAACCGCCAGGCCAATCAGAGGGTTGCACTGTAAGCGTGAGACTTCAGCCGACCAATCAGTCCACAGTGGATGTGTGGCCCGGCTGTGTAGCCCCGCTCAGACCATGGAGGACCAGGGCCGACAAAAACTATGGGCTCTGCCATTACCGCGGGAAGTAGGGGTGCTGGGGGTGCTGCAGCACCCCCTGCTGGTGACCTCAAAGATCTATTTACCAAATGGCGCAAAAACGAATTCTAGACTTTTTTGGGAAGCCTCAACAAAACAAAAGAAGATGCGGCAACAGTGAGTTACAGGCACACTTGCAGTCCAGGTCAGTCACAGAAACAACAAAAACAGCAGCAGCATCTCAAGAGTGTGATGACTGGGACCGGAGGTGTGTGGTTGAACGGAGCTGTGCACCTGCTATTCATGCTAGCATTCCAGGTAAAAATGCTAACTTTCCAGAGACACCACATCAACCAACTAGCTTCAGTTTTCCAGGAAGGACGTTTGGAAAAGAGACATTCTGTCGTTCATTCAATGCGAGCTGGTTTACCAAATGGAGTTGGTTACATTATATTGAGAACGGTGATCGTGTTGTTTGTTTCAGCTGCGTCAAAGCAGTGGAGAAAGGTCTAATCACTGAAGAGAATGTACGGTTACACAGCTGTTTTGTCAAGGGAGGCTTCACAAACTGGTGGAGAGCTACAGAAAAATTCAATGAACACGAAAAATCTAAGCTTCACAGTGGTGCCATTCAGAAAATGTCCATGCTAAAAAACACCCCCATTAATGCACTGTTATCTGACCAGGGCCGGATCTAGCCAGCCCCACTAAGGGGGGCAGGTAGAATATCAGGGGGGGCGAGTCTGGACATGCTAAGAATTTTTTTGTCATCACCCCCCCCCCAATCCCTTAAATACATCAAAAACTACACCATCATCATATCAGTTCCTCTATCCATATATTTATTTTCATATTTGATCCCTACCCTCTGCATTTACCCGGGCTTGGGACCGGCACAAGTAGGACACTGGCTGATGCCCTGTTGAGGCTGCATTAATCTGGTTATGTTTTGTTATATTTTTGTTTGTTTTTTTGGTTATTTTTGTGTTTTTTGTTTTTCTTTCTGTGTCATTTCGTTTGTCTTTTTTTTATTTTACTTTTATCTTCATTTTGATTTTTTAAAATCTTATCTATCTATTTAACCCTTATTTTAGTCTTTTAGATTGTTTACTTTTATTTTTTTAATCTATCTTATCTGTTGAACCTTTCTATTTTGTCTTTTAGATTATATTTATCTTTTTTTAACCTATTTTAATTTGCATTAAACCTACCTTTTGTGTTTTATATTACTTTTATCTTTTTATTTTTTCCATCTTATCTATATATTGAACCTCTCTTTTTTTGTCTTTTACTTAATTTTTTATTTTTATCCATATATCCTTTATCCATTTTCTATTGTTTATGGTATTTCTATCTTTTTTTGTGTGTATATTTCTTGTTTTGCATGGTGACACAGTTGGTTAGCACTGTTGCCTCGCAGCAAGGAGGTCGTGGGTTCGTGTCCCGGCTCTGCGGCCTCTCTGCGTGGAGTTTGCATGTTCTCCCCGTGCGTGCGTGGGTTTTCTCCGGGTACTCCGGTTTCCTCCCACAGTCCAAAGACATGACTGTCAGGCTAATTGGGCTGGTAAATTGTCCTTAGGTGTGAGTGGGTGTGTGGTTGTTTGTCTCGTTCGTCTCTGTGTGGCCCTGCGATGGACTGGCGACCCGTCCAGGGTGTCCCCTGCCTCTCGCCCCTTGACCGCTGGAGATAGGCACCAGCTGCCCCGCGACCCTCTGTGGAGGAATAAGAGGCTACAGAAAATGGATGGATGGATGGATGGATGGATGGATTTGTTGTTTTTATGTCTTTATGGCTTATAGAAGCAGGGGAGCACACAATTTTCATCCCACGTTCTTAAGGGAGAACCTGGCGCTCTTGTCTGGTACTCACATGGGGGGGGGTTAGGTTGATGATGAAGATGTGACAAAGAAGCTGTCGCTGTAGGCTGTTTTTTGTGTGTGTCGCAATAGTACTGGGCAAAATACTCATGGACTGGATCGGATCATGGATTTCAGTCAAAGATTTGATCATTCTTTGAAACAGCAGAAAGAAAAATAAAAGAGAAAAAACTTTGATCTCTATTTATTTTGTAGGAACATTTTTCTGCTCAGTTTACAGCATTTAACTCAAGATGTCAATCCAATGTTTAAATAAAATGTTTAATCATATAAAACAAATTAAATGGTGAAAAGACTTCTGATCACCTCTGGAGTCAGAGAGCCGCTCACTGCCGACAGACAGCTGCAGCAGGTGAGGAGGGGGGGGGGCGTGACGATCAAGGTGTTCTGATCCTCCTGACTGAACACCGTTAGTATTAACGTGCATTAGCTCGGATAAAAGTCCAAAACAACATGTTATCTTAGACAGAAATAGATGAGTCTGGTTTCTCTATC
>SSNR01000418.1:309241-353280 GCA_006937965.1 Callopanchax toddi | reverse complement strand
GGTCAGCTGTTCCGCGCGCACATCAGAGAATGGATCAGTGATCCTTTGTTCTGGTTAACTAAAATGACTGATTCTGATAGAGAGAACTTGATATGTGATGACTAAATGAACGCCTTTCTCAGAGGGGAATTATTTATCAGCTGATTCAGAGCGAGCTGTCGGGTCGGGGAGGATTTAGCAAACGCACGAGCGCGGATCCGTGAACCGTGTCCCGAACCATAGAGGGCGATCAGTACAGATCACTGATCTATTGTGACCTGTTGCACCCCTCCTGGGCATGTGTGAGTTGCGTACGTGGGTCGTTTGTACTGTGATTGTGTGTGTGTTGAAGCGTTCGTCAAAGTAGCCGTGCGTAAAGGCGCGGTGCCAGGCACATTGGAGATGCTGTGTGTGTGTGTGTGTTGGAGGTCCTGCTGTGTGTCCACTAGCTTCAGAGCTTCATGTGAGCACTCAGTCACTGAGCTGCAACAGGATGTGAAGCTCGTCAGATCGAAGGGTCTCCCATCGGGACCGCGCAGCGCTGGTCCGCAAAGTTGCGTTCGGGCAGTGGGTTCTGGTACGTATGAAAGAAATCCGGTTCTGATGACACCTCCCTATGCATCTACCAATCAGTAGCTACTTTGAATGAGGACAAACGGAAGAGAGCGCTCACTCTGACCGTTTTTCACTGAAATATTTTTTTTAATTTGGTATTTCTGCATGCAATCGCATTTGGGGGGGCAGTCATGGAATTTGGGGGGGCAATGCCCCCCCTTGCCCATGCCTACATCCGGGCCCGTATCTGACGCTACCCGTCAAGCTCAGAATACAGCGAGACATGTTCTGGAACTGATGTTCAGGACTGTGCGCTTTCTCGGAAAGAAGGGAGTGGCTTTTCGGGGTGACAGCACCCGTGACGGCATTTTGTATGAACTTATGCTGGAACGTTCCTATAACCTCCCAAAAGAGAGAGAATTTATTCTCAAAAGAGATAACTGGCTCTCAGACACGATTCAGAATGAAGTCATTCAACAGTACGCCTGAGCCATTCAGAGTGAGATTGTGTCGCGTGCAGCAAATAGTCCCTTCTATGGGCTCACAGCCGATGGAACCACAGATGCCAGTACAATGGAACAGTTTTCTTTGATGCTGCAATATGTGGACGAGAACATGGAGACTCATTCTGATTTGCTTGGATTTTACAATGCTCCTGACAGCAGCGGAGAGACGCTTTTCATGTGTATCAAGGATGTATTTCTCAGGCTGAACATCCCAATTGAACGCCTGCAGGGATACTGTTTTGATGGAGCAAGTAATATGTCGGGACGGTTTTCGGGTGTTCAGGCACGGCTGAAAAAAATATGCCCTGAGTTCCTGTTCGTGCACTGTGCCAATCACTCACTTGACCTAGTTCTCCAAGAGGCCGCCCGAGAAGTGAGCCTGATTGCTGACTCCATGAACTTTGTTCAGGGAATAGCTGTTGTTATCCGCGAGTCATCCAAACGTAAGGAGCTTTACGAGTCGATGTTTGGCTGTGATGCAGTAGTTACCATATTGGCTGTATGTCCGACAAGATGGTGCATACGAACAATAGCTATCAAGTGTGTATGCAGTGCTTACAGTCAGATTATTGAAACTTTGAAGCAACTTAAGGATGACAAAAGTGTGAGAGGAGAGACCAGAGCCAAGATCGGAGGCCTGTAAAAAAAAAAGAAAAAAAAAGTAGCCTAGGCTACGTCTTTTGTGGCCTCGTGTTTTTAAAGTGCAATTCCACATGCTTTTAAAAAAATAGTGTGTTCTGCGTCCTGCGGAGGTCAATTGCAGCGCCAATGCCGCAGGGTGCAGACTTATTCAGCAAACGAGAAAATTCTACACATCTACAAGTAGAAAATGTGTTTATAAGTGATTGACGGTGACAGACAACAGAATCAGCCCATTTCGGACGCCCCCCCCCCCCAATCTTTTTTTTTCAGCACTCCCTGCTTACAATTTGTTCCCGCGGCTATGGGCTCTGCTCCAAAACCCGACATGTGGGCCGTATCTGAAAGGTTTGGACCGGGCGAAACCGAGCAGAGCCGATGCTTATCTGTAAGCGCCTAAACACAGAGGGACTGGACCGGTCGTCGTTTCTAAAACAGAACAGTTAGTGGCTGCAAGAACAGGAAGTCCCAACATGGAGAGTAGAGAGAGTAAAGCAGCAGAGAGAGGAGATGTGGTCAGTTTGTCCTCCAGTCTGAGTCTAGAGCAGCAGAACAAAAGGGAGGAGTCAGGAGAACTCTAACTACGGGATTTATCACAGAGGACAGTCTGAAGCTGAGTCTGAAAGTATTCAGGGTTTCTACCTCATGGATGGGAACTAGAAGCTGGTTCCACCAGAGAGGAGCTGAGAACTAAAGCTCTGACTAGGTTCTCTCCATCACTTTGGGTTAGGATGTTTCTAACTCTGAGTAACATTACGCAGGTGGAAGAAAGCAGTTCCAGTAACATGCTTTTATGAGGGTCAGAGGATAGATCCTGGTCCATAATAACACCAAGGTTCATTAGAACTGGATACAGGTTAAGGGGCTCAGGTCCAAAAACCACCACCTCTGTCTGGTCTGAATGTACAGTGAGTGCAGAATTATTAGGCAAATGAGTATTTTGACCACATCATCCTCTTTATGCATGTTGTCTTACTCCAAGCTGTACAGGCTCAAAGCCTACTACCAATGAAGCATATCAGGTGATGTGCATCTCTGTAATGAGAAGGGGTGTGGTCTAATGACATCAACACCCTATATCAGGTGTGCATAATTATTAGGCAACTTAACAAAAACAAATATATACCCATTTCAATTATTTATTTTTACCAGTGAAACCAATGTAACATCTCCACATTCAGAAATCTACATTTCTGACATTCAAAAACAAATCAGAGACCAATAGAGCCACCTTTCTCTGCAAGGACACTCAAAAGCCGGCCATCCATGGATTCTGTCAGTGTTTTGATCTGTTCACCATCAACATTGCGTGCAGCAGCAACCACAGCCTCCCAGACACTGTTCAGAGAGGTGTACTGGTTTCCCTCTTTGTAAATCTCACATTTGATGATGGACCACAGGTTCTCAATGGGGTTCAGATCAGGTGAACAAGGAGGCCATGTCATTAGTTTTCCTTCTTTTATACCCTTTCTCTCCAGCCACGCTGTGGAGTACTTGGACGCGTGTGATGGAGCATTGTCCTGCATGAAAATCATGTTTTTCTTGAAGGATGCAGACTTCTTCCTGTACCACTGCTTGAAGAAGGCGTCTTCCAGAAACTGGCAGTAGGACTGGGAGTTGAGCTCGACTCCATCCTCAACCCGAAAAGGCCCCACAAGCTCATCTTTGATGATACCAGCCCAAACGAGTACTCCACCTCCACCTTGCTGGCGTCTGAGTGGGACTGGAGCTCTCTGCCCTTTACCAATCAGCCACGGGCCGATCCATCTGGCCCATCAAGACTCTCTCTCATTTCATCAGTCCATAAAACCTTAGAAAACTCAGTCTGGAGATATTTCTTGGCCCAGTCCTGACGTTTCAGCTTGTGTGTCTTGTTCAGTGGTGGTCGTCTTTCAGCCTTTCTTACCTTGGCCATGTCTCTGAGTATTGCACACCTTGTGCTTTTGGGCACTCCAGTGATGTTGCAGCTCTGAAATATGGCCAAACTGGTGGCAAGTGGCATCTTGGCAGCTGCACGCTTGACTCTTCTCAGTTCATGGGCAGTTATTTTGCGCCTTGGTTTTTCCACACGCTTCTTACGACCCTGTTGACTATTTTGAATGAAACGCTTGATTGTTCGATGATCACGCTTCAGAAGCTTTGCTATTTTAAGTGTACTGCATCCCTCTGCAAGATATCTCACTATTTTTGACTTTTCTGAGCCTGTCAAGTCCTTCTTTTGACCCATTTTGCCAAAGGAAAGGAAGTTGCCTAATAATTATGCACACCTGATATAGGGTGTTGATGACATTAGACCACACCCCTTCTCATTACAGAGATGCACATCACCTGATATGCTTCATTGGTAGTAGGCTTTGAGCCTATACAGCTTGGAGTAAGACAACATGCATAAAGAGGATGATGTGGTCAAAATACTCATTTGCCTACTAATTCTGCACTCACTGTATAAATAGAAGAGGATAGATGTGTGAACTGACTGTGTTTCAGACACAAAACCTTAGAGAGATCCAGGTTGACCTGAGGAGAACTGGAGGATGTTTGTTTCCCATGATGATGATGATGATGAAGAGGATGTTTTTCTTTTACCTCATTATATACTGGATTGACTCAAGGCATCATTTCATATCACTGAAGAACAGAAGGCCTGACTCAATCCACTTCGTCATGTTGTAAATAATTATTATAGATTCTTGCTGCTGAAGTCCTTTTATGTTTTCATTCCACTGACATAATAGAGAATAATGAGCTCTCCATGCACAGACACTTCTCATGTTGTTTATTCCGTCTCAGTGATCATAAAAACAGATTTTTGGATGTACCTCCTGTGGAAATTGCTGTCAGGCTGTGTGATCTAGGTATGATTATTTGATAGCAGGAATGTCAACAAGCTGTCAAGGAAGCAGCTGTCTCAGTGTGGAGGGAAATAAACTGACAAAAGGCACCTTGTATGTCTGCAGCTTCATTTAAGGCAAAGTATAACGAAAATGCAAACACAGAAATCCTCATAAACTGGGGAGGGGGGGGGGGATAAGGGTTTTTATGAGGTTTTAATTTGACTTTGTGCTTCAACCAGCAAAGAAAAAGCCATGGAGCATTTTTATTTATTTGCAGTATCAGATAACACCGTCTGTTGGATTGCTCTGAACAGCTGTTAGGGAGGCAAATTAACAGGAGTTAATGCTGTTTGTTATTCTGACCTCAGACTGACGTAGAACGTTCTGAAATATCTTCAGGCTGCTCGTCCAGCCGTGACACCAACATGCTGCGTATCAGAGGGATTAAAGGAGGGCGTGTATTAAACTGGTCTGAGTGATTCTCAGGATTCAGGCTGAACTCTGAGATAAAAGAGAGTCGCTGATATTAGAAATATAGATCATGAGAGAAAATATCACGTATTTATGAGACTGGTGGCTCCTGTTCAATGGCTGCACGCGCAATAGGCCTATCTCAAAGAATGACGGAAACGACGATAAATGATTGGCTCTTGATTCCATACGTGCTCTACTTCAGTTCTTCGCGTTGTGTCAATCAGATGGACGTTTGTAGTATTTGACCAATCAAATGTAGCCCTTCTAATACAAACCAGATGGATCCATTTACATTAGGTGCCTGTCCCCCGAGTAGGCGCTGTTGAGTGGTAAACACCCGAGCTAGCTTAGCTTCTCAATGGCTGAGTGCAAGACAAGTGAGGAAAATATCGGCAACGATGACAAAATTGTGATGATTTCTGTCTGTTTGGTTCTAGTTTTAGTTTGGTTAGTCATTCTGTTTAGTTTACTCAGGGTTCTGTATCTTTAGTCCCCTTTGTTAGTTAGTTCCTGTGTTTCTGTTTTGATTTTATTGATCATGTCCTGCCCTGTGTCTTGTTAGGTTTGTTTTCTAGTTCATGTTGTGGTTCTAGTCTTATCTTTGTCCATGGTCCAGTTTAGCTGCCCCTGTGTTTTCCTCCATGCTCAGTCCCTGCTCATTGTCCCCACTTGTTCATGCTTTACACCTGCCCCGTGTTCCTCTGATTGCTTCCTCAGTATTTAAGCCCTTCTGTGCCATGTCTCATTGTTGGTTCATCTGTTCTGTTTAGCTCTGTTCAGTTTCTAGTCTTGTCACGCCATGCCTCCATTGTCATAGTCAAAGTCCTGTTATTTGTCCTTAGCCTATTTTTTAATAAACATCTATTTTTTGGATTGCACCCTCCCGGTTCTGCTTTCCCTCTGCACCTTCGGGTCCCACCTCCTGCTACGATCGTGTCAAAAATGGTTTTAAAAAATTGCATATCTCTCGTTTGGAGATTATGATTTAAAAAGAGACCTTCTACAAACACAGGTTTTCTGCAAGGAACACCAAACGGTTGTGGCAACCGCGAGGGTGTTGAGCTGTGTGCGACAGAGGTCTTGTTTTAATGGGCAGGTGAGCTCAAGTTTTTACAGTTTGCAGGTTTTCTGCCATCTGCACCAGAGTAAGCTCCGGTTTGCTGCCGGTGTCGTGCACTGCAGCTCAACGGAGAGCTGAGCGTCACGCTGTAGGCTCTTCTTCTTCTCTTGTAAACAACTGTAGTATCGGTGTACTTTATGACTACAAATCAGAATCAGCTTTATTGGCCAGAAAGACAGCGTCCTGCCAGTCAGGAACTTGACTTGGTACAGAGAACCCGGGCAGCCATACATGGCGCCTACCTTGCAGATGACATTGCATACAGAGTGAAAAATGTTTTATTCAGTGGGGAAAGAAAGGGGAAGACGAGTATAAGTATACAACCTTGGTGTCAGCCCGATTCCAATAGCATCCCTAACTCTAAAGCATTTTATTTTACAAAAAGATCATTAAAAAAAAAACTGTGAGACACAAGATTATTTCTTCAGGTCCAAAAAGCACAACCTCTGTCTTGGCTGAAATAAATTTAAAAAAAGAAAATTAATTCATCCAGGTTTTTGTCTTTAAGACTGTTTATGTCTTGGTTGTTTCTCAGCCAAGTGAGTGGATTCACTCACATTTTAGCCTCAGAACAACCATGAATAAAGAAGGGCAGAAGTCCACATACATACAGTATACTCCACGGTACAATAGTGGAAATAGTTCCACCAATAAGGAGCAGAGGACAGCCACTTTCACTGCATCAGGATGTCGCAGGAGGTTCAGTATCTTGTCCAAGAAAACTTTGACACACGACTTGGGCCTGGGACTGACCCCTGATCTCCTGATCAGTGGACAGCCTCTCTTCCCATGAGTCACAATCACCCCTCTAAAGAATGGTACCTAAACACCCTCCAAGAGGAACTCCTCCCAACCATCCAAGAACTTCTAGACTTTAATTCCATTGAGAATTTGTGATCAATTCTCAAAACCAAATCAATTCTGACAAACTCCAAGTATTGATTATGAAGAATGAGTTGTCATCAGAAAACCAAAAACGACATTTAAAATGAAACGCTTGTAATCCTACTTCCACAAATCATAGAAACCTAAAGACTGATGAAGAAGAAGTTTGTGTTCTCCAAACTTTTTAGATACCACCCTGCTACTTATTCCCATGGACGTCCTGCTTTATTCTCTCTCTGGTTTATTGTAACTCTGTGTGGTTTGCCCTCAGGCAGTAAGACCTGATCTAACAGGCCCCCCTCTGACACTTCCTCTTTGTGAATGGATCTGATATGTGGATCACTCATGTTTGATTAATCTCTGATAGGACATGTAAATCATTTGAATGAGAAGCTGCTGTTTATTTAACTGATAACTGTTTTTCCATGTTCAAAGTTAAAGCAATCACCTCTCAGCTCTAATTAACACAATACTGGCATCGGTCTTCCTGCTGTACTCAGGGGAGAATGAGCATTTTGGTGTGTTTCTCTAAAAGGTGGACTTTTTAAAAGTGTTCACACCCTCATTCATTTTTCTTGTTTTGCTGCCTTTTATCCTGGAATTAATGGATTTTTGTGGAGTTGATATCCTTTGAACACCACAAACCCTGCTGGGCTTCAAACCCAACAGTCTGTTTGAATGATGCATCAAACAACCAGGATCTTAGTATCAGATCTGCTTCTTTCATTCATAGTCAGACTGAGTTCTGGGCTTTGACTTCTGCCAAACCAGGACACATACATATGTTCTTTGGAAACTGTATCGTTTATTTAGGATTGTAATAAAATACTACAAGGTAATAAACTAGTAAAGTACATTGTCACCATCCACTTGTCTAGGGTGCAGGGGCAGCACCCCCAGAGCCTGTCCTGTCCCCACCCACCTCCACCAGCTCTCTGGTGGGGTCCTAAGGTATTCCCATCCAGCCTGGAGATGTGTCCTGGGTCGGCCTCCTGTTGGCAGGACACGCCTGAAGCACCTCCCCAGGGGGTCAAGTCAAACTTTATTTTTTACAAGCAGCTGATTGTGGATTACAGGAAAAATACAATTAATTTTAAACCGCTCTACATCAGTGGGGATTGTGTAGAGAGACGTCTTTTTTCTGGGAGCCCTTATCAACAAAGACTTGGAGTGTGAACACTAGAACTGATGAAGAAGGCTCAACAGAGACTCTATTGACTGAGAGTCCTCAGGAAAAATAACCTCTAGAAGACGTTGATGTTCTTCTATCGCTGCTCTATTTAAAGCATCCGGCCTCTGTGTGGTTTTCCAGCTGCACAACAGAACAAATCACTTCAGTGGATCCAGGAGATCACTGGCTGTCCTCTACCTCCCCTGGATGAACTGCACATCTCACACTGCCTCAGGAAGGCTGACGACATCCGAAGAGACTCCTCCCACCAGCTCACATGTTCCAGCTGCTACCAAAAGGCAAAAGATACAGGAGCAGCAACTGACTAATTAACAGTTTTTACTCGTTAGCCATTAGGATAGTGAACGCCACCTCACCGTGAGGCTCATCTCTCTTCATGTGCAGTTTGATTTTTAGACTAAATGACTGTGACTACATTTTCTACATTTATAATTTATCTATTTCTTGGACACGATGTTTACTGAATCATCCTCAGACATTTTAGAAGTTTGTTTTTCGGTTAAGTTCAGATCATGCTTTCATAAGATCTGCTGTAGTTGACCTTCCAGCTAAAGGGTTAAGTCAGGTGGACTTTAACGACGTTCTCTGTCTCTGTTTCAGCCGAGTTCCTCTTCCTGCTGTGGGGCGTTTACTTGTGCTATGCTGTTCGCACCGTCCCCTCGGCGTTCCACGAGCCTCGTTACATCGCTGTGGCTGTCTACAACGAGCTCCTCATATCAGCCATCTTCCACATCATCAGGTGAGTGGAGGGAAAACATCAGGTTAGAAGGTCAGGGGTCAGATTATTAAGGCTCCCTGATGTCTCTCCACAGTAACGGAAAGAGGAGCATAACCTGCTGTTTAGCCTGTTGGAGCTGTGATTACAGGTGCATTTCAGAAGATTTTCTGATATTTTAGAGCCATCAACATAGTGCAGAGTAGACCAGTTAAAAGGTGGTGAGTAAAAAATATCTTCCTCTGGGAGACAGAAAGCAGAGATGTACCGTGCCCAAAATAAACCCACTTTGCCATTCTGCTGCTTGTCTCAGGCTGCAGAGGGAGGCAGCTAGAAGTGAGTTGTAAAAATCACCTTTTAATTTAGTTATGTTCAAGCTAGAAGTCAGTTCAAATGAAAAAAATGGAAGAACAATCAGTGAGATGGACGTTTTTAACCCTCAGGCTTCACTGAGGACATTTTTGTCCATTTGGGCAGTTTTTCAAAGTTCGTCTGCACGCCATTTTAACACCGTTTGTGCAAATGGTAAAAATTTTTGTCACAAAACCCCTCTCTTGACAAATTTTGAAATTCAATTTGGAATTTTGAAAATAGATTAAGGGAACACTATGAAAAAAACACACCATACTCTTGAGTCTTTAGTGGACAAAAACGTCCTCTCGTAAAAGTGGCTATAAAAAAATGTATACATTCATATTTTTCTTTGCTTTTTTGTCATAGATCTGTTAAACAACTTCAGCCCTGCTCAAACATATAAAAATTTCAATCATTTTGAGGATTTTATGCATTATTTTTTGCAGGGACGACAGGATCAAAAACTGTGGTTTGCATGGAAGTCAATGGAACGTTTTTGTCCTTGAGAGGCACAAGAGGGAGGGAAGTTTTAAATCTGTTACTACACAAAAACTAATAAAGCATAAAATATGAAATTTTATCACATTCTTGACATATCCAAGGCTGATTTAGAAAAATATATTTCAGTCACCCAGAATATGTTTTATGTAAAATATCTCCTCTTTTGTCTGCTTTTTTTATGAAAAAAACTGAGCATCACACAATCAAGCTGGCATATAAAGGGTTAAAATTTAGATAATTATTCAATATTTGATTGTTTTGATCAGAACTGAAGTTGTTCACAAGATTTAAGCCCAAAAAGCAGAAAAAAATATTAATCTAGACCATTTTTAAAGCAGTTTTAGAAGTGGACATTTTTGTCCACTACCCAAGAGGGTAGTCAATTTTAAAGGCATACTCAGTAGCCAGGTAAACAATGGAGCCTTTAACGTTATTTTTAAAGCCTCTTAACAACGTTCCAACATAGTATAGCCATATTTATATTGTGGAGATTAAAAAAACCCCAAAAGAAATCAATAAAGTAGTTGTCCCGCAGTTCTCTAAAAACTTCAGCCAATCCTATCGTTCGGTCCGAACGATAGGATTGGACAATCGGGCTGTCTGTCTGCCGCATTTCCGCACTGCTTGGATTGGCATTAATCCGCCCGGACACATTTTCCGTCTGAACATCCCGGAAGTGAAAGGAGGACAGAATTAGCGAATTAGCCGTCGGTTAGCGCTTCCATTTTAGGATAAAAATACCAGAGTTTTCCCCCCCCCCCCCAAAAAACACCTTTTCAGCTAGCAGAAAACTAAAATTGTTTGGAGGTGAAAAGAGGAAAAGCTGGGGGAACAGTGAAGTTAAACTCTGCATTGTTATCGTCGCAAAACAGGGTCCCATCCTGGGGGGAAGGCTGGCTTATGGATTTTACCCGACGGGAGGGGTGAGTGCTGTGAGTCGTGTTTCTGTAAACTAGCAAGCGAGACCTCGTTTGTTTACCTGGCTACTGAGTATGGCTTTAAATCTGTCTTTATGCAAAAACTATAAATGAAAAAAAATTTAAAATTTTAGATATTTCATGATATAACCATGACTGATTTGTAATAAATGCCCCGTGCACAAAAAAAAATATTTTTTTAGAAAATAACTCATGTTTTGTGTTTTTTCATAAATTACATCGATGACTTTGAGTATTCAAACTGGCATTTCAAGAGTTAAAATCCTCAAAATGATTGACATTTTTATATGTTTGAGCAGGGCTGAAGCTGTTTAACAGATTTATGAAAAAAAAGCACAAAAAAATTAATGTGTACATTTTTTTATAGCTACTTTTACAAATGGACGTTTTTGTCCACTAAAGCCTCAAGAGTATAGTAACTTAGAATGAAGCCTGAGGGTTAATTTGATTTGGACAACCTGTCCTCAATGCTTCATTAATAAAGTACCAAAACATTCAGAAATCCATCCATCCATCCATCCATCCATCCATCTTCTGTAGCCGCTTAATCCTCCACAGAGGGTCGCGGGGGAGCTGGTGCCTATCTCCAGCGGTCAAGGGGCGAGAGGCGGGGGACACCCTGGACAGGTCGCCAGTCCATCGCAGGGCAGAGTCAGAAATAAGCCATTATTTAAAAAAAAGAAAAATCCATGATTTTGAGATATTACCAGAGTTTGATGAAACCTTTGAGCACATTCAGAAGAAGAGATGGTCTAAAGATGAAACTCCCTGATGATCAACAAGGAGCTTTTTATTTAGCTTAATTAGACAGGAAGGAACGCTGAAGTCACAACAGAATAACTGGTGATGAGTAGGACTGCAATGATACCCCTGATTAGTCACCAATTATTTCAATCAGTCTGCTTCCTGTGAGCTCACTTCCTGCTCCAGTCTGTCCTCCTCTAATAACTTTTCAGTCATCAGTAAAACAACAGAACGTGAAACTAACTCAACTTTGATTAGAGGAGGTTTACTATTAATTGAATACAATAATACACACGCTACACGTTAACAAATATAACTGACATGATGTTTAATTAACATTTGTCCATGAGACCTTTATGAATATTACAGAGCAACATTAAAAAGTGTCAACATTACTCACTAAAACAGTAATCTGATCCAGCTCTGGGTTGCAGACCGTGCTCTCCTATTGGCCATTGCACACATGTTCTTTTTTAATACTTTATTTCATTCAAGTATACAAAAAACAAAATCTTTACTCTATACTGCCCCCAGAGGTTATGTACTGCATTGTGGAAATAAAAAGACCGTGGAGAGTTCGTTGAAGACTGTTAACGAAGCATCTGTGACGTTTTTATAGGATTACGTCGACTCATCGGCCTTGTGAGAAGGCAATCTCAACAATCAGGAATATAAAATAGAATTGATGTAACTGTATTTTATGATATAATTGAATTCAGAATAAAATGCAGACTGGCAGAGGATATTCTTAGTGAACCTTTAGCTGTTATGGTGCTTGTGTTTGTCCTGTGTGGGTTCAGTTCAGATGTTTGTACGTATCCCAGTTATTTTATTTACCTGCGTTTTGCTAACAGTCACAACCAGTGCTTTAAGTGGAAGAAATGAAGTATCGGGACTCCCCCTAAAGTCCCCGCTCCCTGATACGAGCCGGCTCACACGGTCCAGTCATCCAGAGGGGGGGGGGGGGGGGGGGGGGGGGGGGGGGGGGGGGGGGGCACTCTGTGGTGCGTGGGAGGGACACGCCCCCTCCCCCGGTTGATGTTCACCTTGCCATATGCATCCACTTGTGGGTGGGATACACCCCCTCCCCGTGGTTAAGGGCACCTCCTGCAGTGATGGGACAACACCAGTCCACAAAGGGTCTGTGAAGCTGGAGAGACTGGTGATCACCCTCTGCTCTGGCCTAATGCGACTTCGACCACCGTGTCAGCTCAGGATCGTCTCGACAGAAACGTGCTGGAAGAAGCACTGACCACAACAGAAACGCAGCAGAGGAAGTGGAAGCTCTCTACATTGAACGGCGTGAACAGCTGCTCAGAAACGACACACAGACGCTTAAAGGTCTGACCGTTCATTCATCAGCTGAGTGGAAACGTTTCCTGATGTCTCCTGGCTGCAGCAGACAGCGATGTGCTGTATGGCAAGCTGTTATGTCATATAATTGTAAGGCAGGCCATTTGTGTGTTAGGGATGTGAATCCACACCACTGAGGCCGATTCGATTCGTATCTCGATACGCTCCCAGCGATTCGATACATTGACGATACGGTGAAGCCTCTGCCGATTCGATACGATTCATCCTTGCTGGCGATTCGATGCGATTCGATACGATTCACGATGCGATTTGAAACGGTTCAACACATCACAGAGAATTTTCAAGTCCACGTCTGTTTTTTAAAAATCATCATAATTACTTCTCTCTCTCTCTTTGAAAGATATATTTGATACTTTATTGTTTTTGATAAATCAATAAATTCTACTTTAAAAAAATGCACTTTATCATGGTTCAGACAAGAGGACTGTTTTATTCCTAATAAATATTAAATCATCACCAAAAATGTTACATTTGTTGTTCGTCTCAACTGTTGCTAAATTTCCCAGAGGATTTTCCCCAAGGGATTAATAAAGTAAATCTCTATATTTTTTTAACAATTAATTAATATAACCAATTTAAAAGATTAGGCCTCTTAAAAATAAATAATAAAAAATGTGAACCCTTAACAAAGCCCTTTTCTCAGATCCTCTTTTAATTAATAGTACTTTCTGTCTGTAATTTGACTAAACCACTTGTTAAACCTCCTCTAATAAACATTTCCAGCATTAACTCTGTGCGTTGTGTAAATAACTCCAACATAGTGTCTCTAATACTGACTAACAGATTCTAGTGGCTAACAGAGCAGAAACCATTCAGATTCTCTGATGTTGCTCATCTCCTCACCTGTTCTTACCAGGTTTTCTAACTGCGGCTGAAACCACCAGGCTTCCGTAATTTTACTGGTGGTGCGTTCAACAAAACGAGGACAAAACAGATAAACTATAAACTGATCAACCGGTTGAACGCGGAGTTGTTGCTGTTAAATAGTGGGACGGTTCTCCCCCGCGCCCCTCTGGGGAACGAGTTACAAGGACAGCAGCTGAGCCACGAAACCTCCGGTAAACGTCACGTGAACGAGTGCTGACTCGGTGGAGGACACACACACACACACACAGCGTTTGCAGCACCTGCAGCTCGCCCCACAACCCGCGTGGAGCTGCTCAGTATAAAAGTAGCTCGTGAGAGGAAAAAGGCTGGACACCCTGAACTAATCGATGTAACCATTGTTTTCACCGATGGGAGACGAGAGAGAGAGATACGTTGCGCATTTAGCAGTCAGCTGAGCCGATGCTCGCTGAAGCTACCGGTGCAGTCGGATTTTACACGTCATGATCGGACCACCGGTTCAAATGGGTGAATCTCCACATCCCTATTGTGTGTGTTTTGTTTGTGTTTATTTACTCACTCTAGGACTCACCTGAGACATCTGATGTGTTTTCATTTATTTCATATACTTGTGTTTTCCACATAATTAGTTTTGTAGTTTTATTTGACATCAAACCCAGATCCAGTTAACTGAAGTAGCGCTTTGTTTTAATGATGTAATATGTGTTTTTTTTAAAAATATTTTCTTGTGAGAGAAATGTCTCTGAAGTTAAAGCAGCATTCTGGAGGATTTCATCAGGAGAGCAGTTTTTGAATCTAGCGTCCAAAGGCTCCTCCTCAAAACATCTCGACACGCGCGTCCGGTCGCGTGTGCGCACGTGCACACGACGCATATACTTCGGACATGAACTTTACCGCTCAATGTGTAGGGTTTAATCACTCACAGTTCACAATCTTATTCCAACACTACGAGGGTCTGATGAGCCTCTCTGTCCCTGCTGCTTCTGATATTAGCTCTGTTAGCAGAGAGCTGCTGCTGGACTCTGAAGCTGAACTTGACTCGGCCCTGGATGAACTTTCTGACCAAAATAAACGCGTAACCCTGTCAAGCCTTGCCATTCTGTGAGGTGAAAGGATTAAAAATAAAAATAAATCCATCTTTAGCTGGAGAATGGGTAGGTTTTTAGTAGAAATGAGCTGTGAGTCCTCAGTGAACGAGACGGTAAACAGAGAAACACATGGAGCATCCTGTACGACAGCGCCCCCTACTGGTACAGGTTTGGTCGATGCGCATGCATGTTGAGAGAATGCAGACATTTGAATTTCATTGGCTGAAAAATGTCGGCGGCAAGAAATAATGGAAAGGGGTCTCTAGGAGGAAGGAGGGTCTTCATCAGAATGACAGATGTTGTGGAACTCAACCCATAGATCATAGTTTAGACCTGAAATATCATTTAGAACATTTAGAAAACTTTGATACAGAGAAAAATAATCCAGAGAGCCGCTTTAATCAGACATTCTATTTGAGCCCTGGCCTTTAGCAGTGGATGAAAGTGACAGAATGTCAGCGGACAGATCCTTCCTCTCTGTACATGACCTGCTGCATTAACATTAGCTGCTGCGTGCACCATGTTTAACATCCATCCATCCATCCATTTTCTGTAGCCGCTTATTCCTCCACAGAGGGTCGCGGGGCAGCTGGTGCCTATCTCCAGCGGTCAAGGGGCGAGAGGCGGGGGACACCCTGGACGGGTCGCCAGTCCATCGCAGGGCCACACAGAGACGAACGAGACAAACAACCACACACCCACTCACACCTAAGGACAATTTACCAGCCCAATTAGCCTGACAGTCATGTCTTTGGTCTGTGGGAGGAAACCGGAGCACCCGGAGGAAACCCACGCATGCACGGGGAGAACATGCAAACTCCACGCAGAGAGGCCGCAGAGCCGGGATGCGAACCCACGACCTCCTTGCTGCGAGGCAACAGTGCTAACCAGCTGCGCCACCATGCAGCCCATGTTTAACATTTTAAAAGCAAATATAAAGAACTTTAGCCTCTTTTGTTTCTTTTTGTTTGGTGCAATTAGGACTCTATTCAGCCAAATCCACAGAGGAAACCAACATGTCATCCGTTAATTAGAAGAACGAGGAAATCTTTTCTGAAGCTCAACAGCTTCTTAATTGTGATTTTGTTTTGTTTCACTGCTTTTTTTTAGTTTTAAATTTCATTATAAATTAAAGATGTAAAAACATTTTCTGGTTAGGATATTTCTGAGCATCTTTAGGTGATAATTCCGGTAATAATGCAAACAAACATGTTCTGTTTTGGTTTAGACCTTTATATTCATCCATTCTTTCAGGCGATAATGAAGGTCAAACCAGTTCACATTTTTTGACCTTTTTTTCTTGAGAGTTTAAATAAAATGACTTAAACATCAGATTCATCTCAGAACATTGTGATGCTCAACTCCGTGCTCTGATGTTCTACTGGTGAGCTTTCCATCATAATTTAAATTAAACAAACCATGAATCCTAGTGGTTATAGAACACCACAGTGGGAATCCTAAAACAAAATATTTTGTCTGCCATACAGCAGGAATAAAACATGGAACATGTCTTTTCTAAAGTGTCCTCAGTAGTCTGGAGAGAAGAGTTTCGTTCTCTGATAAAACAGCTTCTGGCTGAATATGCTTTCATATTGGTGACACTCCGTTGTGCTCTGTAGAACAAGATGTTGTTCAATCTTTTAAAAATATGTAAATTCTTCATTTATGATATTCACAGTTTGAGGGGTGTGAATATTTTAAATAAAAAGTTACTTTTGTCTGATAGATTAGAGTAAAAGTTATGCTGCTGCAGTTTAGAGATAAAGCACAACCTGTGTGTGTGTGTGTGTGTGTGTTACAGCCAATGAAACACACCATTCTTCTACATCAGTGTGTGTAGCAGTAATCTGTGTGTAGTAGGTTTGTGTATTTCTGCTCTACAGTATATCCTCATTGAAAATTCAGCTGTAAACACGGACGTAGGGGGAAGGGCTTAAGCTAAAATACATTTTCCCGCCTCTATATGGTGCCATCTGACAGAACTCTGGACAGTTCCTTTAAAGGCACACTATGCAGTATTTGCTTGTTTTTAGCATCCCCTAGTGTCCGTTTTAAGTCACTGCTGTAAAAACGTTGAATTTGGTTACATTGTCATTTGTAAGTCGCTTTGGATAAAAGTGTCTGCTAAATACATAAACATAAATAAGTTTTGTTTTAATCAGTTATGCTTGATAAAGGTACAGGGGAAAAGCTAATGTTAGCCAATTCGTGTTAGCAAGCTAATCTAACCTCCAGGTAGTCCCTGGTAGCAGTGGCCATAGATATCATATATATCACTAGATACCTTACTCGTGCTGTTTGTCAATGGACCCTGACGTAGCTACGCCGGCGGCCATCTTGTGACAGCGAGCTGCCCCCTTTCATAACACTGGTGTCAATAGAGCATGTACTATTAAATACCTCTAACTTGCTCAATTTCTAACCGATTTTCAAACGGTTTGCATTTTTATAAACGTCAGAGACGTGGCTGTGAATATATATCAAAATATAACGATAATGGTCGGGAAATTTATAAATTGTAAAAGTATCAAATCTCAAGTCTATACATAATAAGGTTTGTAAGAAAGTAAACCGTTTGTAATTCTGTTCATTTTTCATCAAGTTATGAGTGTTTTTAGTTAAATTGATGCTCACCTTCCATCTGCTGCCATAGAGAGCAGAACATCAGCTGACTGCCCCAAGATGGCCACCGTGTAGCTACGCTGTTGAACCCCGGATGATTCATCTAGCCTTTATATATGATATCTATGGCAGTGGCGGCTGGTGAAATGTTTTTGGGTGGGGCGCATTTTTTGCAAGTCAGTTTTCAGATGTGCAAAAAAAATCACATCTCACCACTAGAGCAGAGAATGAAGCAAAAATATTTTCATCTGACTGAATATTTTGCTGGTAAAAATCCCTACCACCAATCCACTAATAATGTGGTGCAGTTAGATCTAATTCTACACGTCAAACAGTAAAGAAATCATAAAGTCTTCATGAGGAGACCTTAGAATAATATAATCAGATACAAATAATAATAATTAAAAAAAACCACAATGTGGTCACAACAGAAGTAAGAGTTTAAGGAAAAAACAACCTGACCTACACAAGGTCAGAAACACAACGTAATATTCACAATCAGCTTTCTACTGACACTACTAACAAATAAATCCATCTCTAACTAACACAGTCAGATAATTAATGTTACAATTCAGACAACAAACACTAACCAAGCAAGTCATGACAATCAGCTCAACTAAAGAAGTGAATTCACAACAAAATAAAGTCAAATCCACTGATATGTCTGTGCCTCCTTTTTGGTGCTGCAGCCTGCACCCAGAGCTGTGTCTGCCTGCAGCCTGTTGCTCCGCCCCCTGCAGCTCTGAGGAACTCTGCAGTTCAGCAGTGCCTCTTCCTGCTTGTTTTGTCATTGGGAGTGAAAAATAAACATTTTTGTTAAACTCTTTAAGACTTGTGTTCTGAGCACTTTTGTGTTAAATCCCCAAACTACTCCTAGACCTTTAGGGGAGGTCGTAACAACAATAAGTTACATTACGATTTTAGGCCACTCATACAAAACTCCCATTGGAAAAGTCTCGTTAGGAAAAGTAACAAAAAACTCATCAAAACGGGCGAAACTACATAAACCAACGTATTCAATCAACAGTATCAGTACTTCTCTAACATTCGGCATCAACTATAACAAAAACATTGTGCTATTTAAGGTATAAATTCATAGCCTAGTAAACCTGACCTTCAGTTCTGCTCTGCAGACTTTGGTCTAGCCACGCTCATTGGAACCTCTGCAGCCCACTGATTGGTCGTCAGTCTCGTACCGGGCCAATCACAGCGCTCTAATGGTTTGGTGGGCGGGATTAGATGATGATGGCAGAGCTCCGAGTTCGACTCTGAATTTAAACATGGCGGCAGCTCCAGCTCTGCGTTCGTTTGAAACGGTTTAGTCATCAACTTTGGACGATTTAGATTTGGGCTTTTCTTTAAGACGTGAACAGATAGAGGCACTTAAGGCTTTTATTTTGAAAGAGGATTTATTGGCCTCTTTGCCGACGGGACGCAGCACACAAAAGTTTATTTACCAGCTGGTTCCAGTTGTTGCTAAATGGCTCTGATTGGTCCTAGCACTATCCAATAGCATGTAAAGAGAGTTTGCTTGACAACCGTTGATCCCGCCCCTATGAATGAGTCAATAGGTGCGTTCGAGATGAGCCAGTTCTGCGCAGATCCGATCACCGGTGATCGGCGCCCAGTGCATGCCGGTTAGATTTCTGTCCGACTTGACGCCGACTTGCTCTGATGTCATGCCTACGTAGGCAACGATAACCTCGTGAGATCAAGGCGGACGCAGACTTTGGAGCAAGGCGCTGCAGTTGCTCTCCACCGGCTGCAAAACCGAGAGCATGATGGGAAACGCCTGGCTCTCACCTGATCTCAGATCTGATTGGTTCACGTCTTGATCCAAACATCCTGTGGCAGAATGCGAAATGTTTTTTCTTATATATATATTGTAAATTCATGCCACGTTGATGATGTCAACTATAAAGGCCACAGTGAGAAATGTGATTTGTTTCAAAGAGTTTTCAGTAGGAACTGTTTCTATTTTCTATAAAGTTCTAATAAAACTGTCTGATTTTTATAGTCATATCATTTAGAACAGAGCAGTATCTTGTTTACTTTCTTTGACTGATCTGATCTATCTAGATATATGTCTATTATTTAGTTTGCTTTACTTTATATTGGTCACTCTTGAATTTGTTTTGAAATACTTTGAACTTCAAATAAAGATTTTGGAAAAAACGGAAAGTCATCTGCAATTACGGACATTAACGCGATATCTTCAGACATATCATCACCTACGAGCTACATTTAGGAAAATCTGTCCGACTTAAAAGCAGACTTTTAGCCGCTCCCCCTGCTGCGTCCGCCTGCTCTAGTCTATTTTCCAGGCGAGGCGCAGTTCATCTCGAACAAGCCCATTTAGTGGACCATGGCCAGACTCCACATATCTAGTCTGGTTTACCAGGCTAATAAATTCACTCATCAGAACTTAAAACAGCTAGCCACGGCTAGCTATACCTATGGGGTTTTTGAATGGGAAAATCCATGACAGATTCATTGTTAATAAAAAAGAAACAAACAAACGAATTCACTCACCATCAAGTTGATTGAATCAGGACAAACTGAATAAATCGACTGGTTTGTCACAAGCTGCCAAGAAGGATTCTTTGAATAAATATCCATTTTCTTCCCTCCATTAAATCCAACAGCAAGAACTTCCGGGGTCACAGTCTTGCCGATCTGAGTAATACTCCGTCTCCTGCCTTTCTGCACATGACACGGACGCTAGATTCAGCGCCCTTCAGGTCTCCTATACTTTGCATTAAAGGCTGGTTCCAGTGTGCATGCTGCGTCAGTAACAGCGAACAAAGCGTAGGTCTGTTGGTAAAGCTGATACAAGCTACGCCCCTTGTAAGGTTTTTATTAGACTAGAATTAGTTTTCTTATTTAATATCAATGCTTTGAAGCCAAAACAAGCAGCCCATGTAAAAATGAATAAATAATGCAGTTTTAAATGTTACACAGAATCCTCCCAGCTGAGAGCAGAGTTATGTTTTTTCCTCCTCCTGCTGGTGATTTATTTACTCAACTCTGTGACAGACAGGATGTCAACAGCCCATCTTCAGAAAATACATTTATTAAAATAATAACCATGGTGGTGGGGAGGGAAACAAATAGAGACAGGCTTTTTTCCAGATTACCGGTACCGTACGTGTTTATGGTCGGTGTTAGGTTACCGGTGCTGCTGCTGTAGGAATTCGGCGAGTCGGAACACCGGTCCAGTTGTTATCTGTCCTATAGATTCAGCTGAAAATCCATCCATCCATCCATTTTCTGTAGCCGCTTATTCCTCCACAGAGGGTCGCGGGGCAGCTGGTGCCTATCTCCAGCGGTCAGGGGGCGAGAGGCGGGGGACACCCCGGACGGGTCGCCAGTCCATCGCAGGGCCACACAGAGACAAACAACCACACACCCACTCACTCCTAAGGACAATTTCCAAGCCCAATTAGCCTGACAGTCATGTCTTTGGACTGTGGGAGGAAACCGGAGTACCCAGAGAAAACCCACGCATTCATGGGGAGAACATGCAAACTCCACGCAGAGAGGCCGCAGAGCCGGGACGCGAACCCACGACCTCCTTGCTGCGAGGCAACAGTGCTAACCAGCTGCGCCACCATGCAGCCCTTCAGCTGAAAATACAAAATTAATCAAAAACTAAAGTAATAATGAAGAATGCCTCCTTCAGTGAACATGTCACTTCCATAAAATAAATCTCCGCTGCAGTTTTCAGTCTGTTTGAGCGATTTGGTGACGGCGCAGCAGCTGATAGCGGTGTTAGCTTAGCGGGCTTCAGCCGGATAGAGAACACGTATGTTTGAATCCTTTCCTGCCGTCGGCACAAACAGACGGTTAAAACCAAAGTAATCCCAAATAGGAGACTTTCTGTTTTATGACAGCTAGTTCTTCCATTTTTGGACTTGCGAGGAATGCAGGGAACAAATAAAGAAATGTAAACAGGATTATAAAAACAAGCTTTAAATTAACTTTGTGGTGTTGTTTCTTTCCTCCTTTTTCTCCGGCGCTTAATCGTCTGTGGCAGGAGGTTTCGTCACATCGTCTCTGTCAAAGGTCTCCTGGATCCTGAACAGAATCTTAGGTTCCCCTGGGAAGGCTGGTTATAAGAACTCAATTCTAAGAGGATGGTTCTAAGAACCATGAAGCTCTGTTGTTCATCACAAAGCTTAAAACCCATCATTGTATTCTGGTGCTGGATGTTCTGACTTGTCCTTTCTCAGATTAAACCACTGGCATGTTCTCATCTACAAAACTATTGTTGATTTCCTCCCATCACACCTACAGAACTACGTCCTCCAAAAAACTACAGGATGTGACTGGATGCGGTTACATGACTTGTTCCTTCTGAATTTAGGAAAAAGCATTCCGATATTCTACTCCTTATTCATGGAATCGGCTCCAAATCCAGCTGAATCTGAAGGAACTCGTCTCTCTGGATGAATTTAAATATTTTAGAGGCTCAGACATCTGGATGTAAATGTTATCATCTATGATTTTCTGTTATTGACTCAGAATCATCTGATTGCTTTGCGTTTGTTTTGCTGACCGTCTTAACGTCCTTTTGTTTTTCTGTGACGTGTGTTGATCTCTGTGCTGTTTGAACTGTCTCAGCCAGGACTCTCTTTAAATTAGATTTTTATCTCAAGCCTCTTTCCTGGATAAAGAAATCAAACATATTATTATTTCATATTTCAGGTTTTAATGGGTTCGTCCTGCTGAACGTCATGGGTGTGTTGTTGATGTCATCATATAATTGACTTTGTGAATCTGATGCCAAGAAGGAGCAGAACGTGGGAGCCATTAAAGAACAATCACAACGTGAGCTGTGTGTTATTAGTGCATCTGCCTGTGAGTTTTATTACAATCTGTCCAGTGGTTCATGATGGATTTGGCTAACAGACACAGGCAGGAACGTTATTGCTTTAACTTTCTTCACCTGCAGTGGATAATAATAACTTTTATTTAGCAGCGTTGATGTCTGGCTTTCATTACTCGTGATAAGAAGATGCTGCCACCCAGTGTGGTTTCAACTTTCTTAATAAAGAATTTGATAACCAGATCCTTTAAATATAAAAAACAATAATAGTGGGAAAATGCAACTATTGGTTCCATTTATAGATCAGTTCAGTGTTTCATGGCTGCCCGTCTGCCAGCGATCTGTATTTAATGATGATGATTTCCTTTTACTGAAAGATTCTTTAGACATTTATTCAGATGAATGATTTTAGATGAAAATGTTGCCTTTTTTACATCATTCATATATGACAGTTGTTAAAAGTAGCTGTTTATCTGCAGAGAGATTTTAATAATAAAGGTTTTACATGAGCAGCTGGATCTATTGGAGAATGAAAACTGGCTTCCTGTCCAGTACAGGATCCACTTCATGGTCTGGTCCCGTCCCGTCCTATCTCCAGGACATTTTACTGATCCACACTTCATCCAGAACACTAGGGTCAAATAACAAAACGCTCCTCGCTGTTCCCAGATCAGATTACTGGCCCTAACGTCTGGAACATCCTACCGCTCCACATTAAATCTGTTCAGGTCATTAAAAAAAAAAAACCCATAAAAACACACTTCTATTCTGCGTTTGACTTTAGTAAACATTGATAACGTCATCTTGTACCTTCTTTATGTTTTTGATGTATTTTATAGCTGTTTCTGTATTGCTGCTGTAAAACACTTTGGTGTGGACCTTGTTGGTAGAAAGTCAAATAATAAAAACAACAAAATCAAATATAAAAAGCCAAAAAAATAACAAAAATAAATACAAAACCAAAGGTAACAAACAAGGTAACAAAACATTAAAACTTCAGAAGGGAATTAAAAATCTGAATAAACTTGAACATCAAGGTCCAGGTTGGTCCAGAGTCTAAGGGCTGCTACTGCCCAGACCACCAGGGTCCTCATTTATAAAACTTTGTGTAGAATATTAACTACAAGTCAACTCAAGTTCAGCAAAAAAAGGTTACCTAGGCAAACACAATTCCACTTTATAAATCAAACTCTCTCAGAATTGTGCTCAGGTGATTTTGGTCTGGCCCCGCCTCCTACACGCCCACATTCTGCCATAAATAGTCAATGCATGAAGATTCTGCATTTACAGAAGCCGGCTGATTTCTGGCATTTCACAGTTAATCATGACAATGGAGAGGTCTAGAAAATGCAACTTCACAGGGACTGAAATTGAGATGCTTGTGGTGAGGTGGAGGAATGAAAACATGTTTCATTTGGTGCATGTAGCATCAGGAAGTGGGCGAGTGCTGAAGGACGCTGCCAGCAAATGACACTAGTGAGGTAAAGCAAGTCGGGGTGAACTTTACCAAATCTGTTGTGTCCGCTGACATTTTGAGCTCATTAAAAGAACTCAATATTAATAAAAATGATCAAAGAATCTTCCTGTCAAGGAGGGGGCTGTGCATCAGGGCGTGGGGAGGGGGCTGTGGGGAGGGGGGAGGGGGCTGTGCATCAGGGCGTGGGGAGGGGGCTGTGCATCAGGGCGTGGAGAGGGGGCTGTGCATCAGGGCGTGGGGAGGGGCCTGTGCATCAGGGCGTGGGGAGGGGGGGCTGTGCATCAGGGCGTGGAGAGGTGGGAGAGGGATGTGATTTCACAGTGTGATGTTGTGCAGGACACTACAGGCCATGATTGTTCTGCACACCTTTTTGAGGTGGTACAGCATTCTGCTGTGTCACATGCTGTGATATAACTCTTAAATGCATCATATTTTTGTTCAGATTCTCATTTTGATTCTGTTCATAAACAGGGGTTGGGTTGGTTTTAGGTGTGTGCACGAGGGTCTACAGTAGATTCACCAGTTTTCCATCTCACCAGCTGCGCTGCAGTTTCCTCATCTCCAAAGCGTGCTTGCATTTCTGCTAAATAACTTGGTGCTAAACCATCTTTAAAAGTTAATAGAATAAAATTTAAAATCAAAGTGAAAACATACAGAAAGCAAATGTAAATTCTCTAAAACAGGAGTAATGTACTGTCTGAGCAGAAAAATGTAGAATTTGAGTTGAAAATAAACTTCTACTGTTGTCCTGCAGGTTCTCCCTGGTGCCTGGGCTGCACCCTGACTGGATGCTCATGCTGTTCTTCGCTCACACCCACCTGACCGTGACTGTGACTCTGGGACTGCTGCTGGTGCCAAAGGTAATGGGAAGAGCTTCTGCTGTTTAAAAAACTGACCTAAAGTATCAAACATATTTCTAGTTTAAAATAAAATGTCAGACTCCTTAGGTGAAGTACCCAGATGTAGACATCAACATTTAGCTGAAGTGATTATCTGGTTGTCATGGAAACGCCTTTTATTCAACCATTACATCACCACACTTTAGAATTTTTTTTACAGAGATTTGAATCATATGACTTGGATTTAATTTACAATTTTGATTCGTTTGGACTCAACTTGATGAAATGACTTGTGACTTCACTTGGATTTGGGCCTGTTGACTTGAAAATACTAAAAACTTACAGAAGGGGAACAGACGTGTCACTTTAATAAATACACTTTTTAAGAAGCTGTCATCCTTTCGGTAACTGATTATTAACTGTGATGAAATAACATTTTTTGGTCAAATGATTTCGTCAGGACTCCAAACTCAAGGTTTATGACCTGGACTTGACACGAGACTTGCCTGTTCTGTTACTTTGGACTCAACTTGGGTCTTGACTTGAAACTTGAGTGAACAGACTTGAGAGTTACTCGTCCTTCGTGTTTGTATCCAGCTCTTTGAGACCTATCAGACTTTAGCATGCCTTTAATGTCAACTTCAGCCGTTACTGGTTTTCTCATAGTTTTCTGAACTGCTCAAAGTTAAAGGAGCACTTTTTAATCCGAGTCTGGTATCAAGTCAGTTCAATTTCAGGGATGTTGATCTGATCAGTTAAGGATCAGAGGGGGTTGTTAATCATTATCAGCTGTTTAGGTGTTAATGAAATTAACAACAGCTGCAACAAATGGGCAACAATGAGACGACCCCAAAATCAGCAGTAGTTTGACAGCTGGAGGCTACGTACTATTTTCCCCTCCTCATCTCCGATTGGCTGCTTTTCAGTAGTGTTCCATTTGACTTGGGTCAGTGTCACTGCTGGTGAGAAGATACCTGGAGCCTATAGAGGTTAAACAAACAGTCCAACTCCACCAGGAGGGAAGATGAGCTGGACAGGGTCTTAACCCACCAGCAGGACTGCTTTCTGCAAAGAGGAACAGGATGAGTCCTTCCAGAGCTCTAAGCGACCTCCAGCAGGACACTGGTGTGACTGTCTCTGACCAAACCATTAGATACAGACTTCATGAGGGAATCTGAGGGCCCAACATCCTCCCTCTGACCCTATGTGCTCAGTGCCCAGCACTGTGGAGCTCCATGGGCATTTGCCAGAAAACACCTGAATTGTCAGGTCCAGCACTGGAGCCCTGTGCTTTTCACAGATGAGAGCAGCGTCTCCCTATAGGAAGAAACGGAGGGGACTAACACATAACAGTGGGACAACCAAGGTGTCAAGTGTGAATGAAACCAGTTTATTACATCAAAGGTTGCCAGCAGGAAGAGGCACTGCACAGAACTAAAACACAGGAACTCCCTTTATTTTAATATAATGACAAAAGATCACCCAAAAGGGGAAAAAAGATGGCCGCTGAGTAACTAAACACAACACCTGGAGGACACTCACAGGACAAAATATTAACGGGCTACTTCTACTAAAGCGCACTCTTGATTTTAAAGATTTTTGGTAAACATTTCAGGTTTGGTCATTTGCCAATAAAGGGTTAACAGGAATAGCACCTTTCCCAAATTCCTGCTATATCTATTTATATACAGTACTTCTTCTTCCATCTGGTGGAGGAGCTGTATAGTACTGGTGACAATTGCAGATTTTATGAGAAATATTACTTTATTATATCCATCCATCCATCCATCCATCCATTTTCTGAAACCGCTTATTCCTCCACAGAGGGTCGCGGGGGAGCTGGTGCCTATCTCCAGCGGTCAAGGGGCGAGAGGCGGGGGACACCCTGGACGGGTCGCCAGTCCATCGCAGGGCACTTTATTATATCATTTTTATTTTAAAAAACAAAACAAATCAGATTAGAAACCAGTATTTTCTGACTGTCAGACTTTAAATCTTTTTGTTTTTAACATTTTTTTTTATTTTGAACACATCACGAGTGAGTTTTCATGTTGATCAACAGAGATGCATTTCAGCAGCAAACCATGAGCTGGCTCAGTCAGGTATAACACTAGACGCTAACAATGTGATTTGACAGTGTGTCAGCCCAGTACTCCGTCCTTTCTGAACTGGACATTTCCCTCTGTTGCTTCTTTTCTCAGTGGTTTATTTAACACCTTACGTTGGTTTGATACCAGTGAGCTGTGAAACCCAAATCCACACAGGCTCATTTACCATCGTTACCTTCAACTCAATCAGACTGCATGAGTGGTTCTTGTAATTTAGCTAAGTGCTCCTGCGGGTGTCTTTAAGGCTGATGGAAAACATTTCTTTCTCCTGCCGTGTGAGAAATGTGCTCTCTGTTCTTTGATTCTTTCTTAATTAGGCTCCTCACAAGTGTAATCCAGCTGAGCATGCTGGGATAATTGAGCACAATGGGAGGATGTTATTTTCATACAGCATCTGCTGCTGGAGCTGAGCTCAATATTTGGTGGGGTTATGTAAACAAAACTAAATCAAGTTCTGAGCTGTTTGTTGTGTTGCTGCAGGAATTCACATTAATAGTGTTTAACCTTTTATAGGGAGAGTGGCCATGTTTGGTCACTTGAGCATTGTGGGGTTTTAAAATAACTTAAAAACATTTAGTAGGATGCCGGGGGCTTTTCTGTTAAGTTTTCCCTGTTGAGGATTTTTCCTATTCCCTTCAGCACGGTTGATTTCATTTCACCTGACAGTGTGCTTGAAATTTTAAATTGCATCTTTTAAAAATACTTAGAAACTTTTACATTAAATATTTAAGTTTTTTTTTTAGTTTGTTTTTTTACTGTAAGACAAATGTAAGTAGGTTTTTAACAATAAAAAAGTACAAACTAAAAAAAAAACCCAGTAAAACAAATTGAAAAATGTTCCTTTAATAGTCCACTAACACCCAATGGCTGGTATTTAAAATGTTGAAGTATTTTAGTGAGCACCCTTTCAAAGGTTGAGGGGGAATGTCTTCCTAGAGCTCCAAACATCACATAGAAACATAGAGCTAAACAACCTGAGGGAGACATTCAAACTGAGCCAACATTAATCACACCCACGTTGGTTTGAATCATGAAATTATTCTAGTCCGTTTGCAAAACTTTAGCTTGTTGTCTAATTTACCCCCCAGCAGTTCATAGAGGACTAAAACATAACGGAGTGGTATTTATTGACCACAGCAATCTCTAAACTAATACATCAATAATAACAAAGCCTGATAGTGCCGTTTTCAGACCCTGCAGGTCTGATTTCTGCAGGAAAAGAATGAATTTGATGAAGATTAACAAAGTTGTCAATAAATACTTTGCTGCAGGAAAATCTAGTTCAGCTAAGATAGATGCAACAATCTGAAGTCGTATCCTGTTCCTTCTCTCTCTGCAGTGATTTCAGGCTCTAACCTGCTTCTGTTTCAGTTCCTGTCTAAAGGCGCTCAGGCCAGAGACGATATTGCCACTGAGGCCTACGAGGAGGAGCTGGACATGGGGAGGTCTGGGTCTTACTTCAACAACAGCATCACGTCAGCCTGGAGCGAGCACAGCCTGGACCCAGAGGATATACGGGTTAATCCTTCAGAATAATCACTTCTAATTACTGCCCGCCATATAAAAGAAAAATGTGGGCAATAAAGCCTTTTCTTGTGCGCTTTTCCCAGTGTTATTTAAGTAACTCATCAACCACTGAACAGGTTTTAGGGTGTTGTCACACCTACAGCGTTTAGTCCGTTTAAATGGAACCCTGGTCTGTTGTCCTACTTGGTTCGGTTTGTTTGTTTGAGGGAACGCAGTAATCGATCTAGGATGGAACTACAAAGTCCGTGACCTCACCGATATCTGAGCAGATGACAAGAGTTATCAGCTGTCTATCATAAAAACCAAACTACAAGTTACTAGTTAAATAGTTCCTATCTCACCTGCTGTAGAAAGCTTCAGTGTCAGCTTCTTTTCTGACACACAGCGTTCAAACTAAGCCACAAATTCACACAGGAAACATGTGCAAAACTTGTTTTTTATAATGTCGTTGCTGTCAGGCCAAAGCCCTGTGATTCATTTTTTTCATCATGTTTTAGCATAAATCAACCTCACTGGTCATCTTTCACATCTGTCAGTGTTTTCCTGGATGACTTTTCTAAGAAAAGCGTCAAAAGAGGCTTGCACATTTGTGACAATCCAGGGTGTTTTATTAGTAATAGAAACAAGTTTATTTCATTTCTTTAAAAGTTGCCTTTTTGGAGATACAAGGTTTTTGCCCGACAACAACAATATGTATATCCACTTGTAAAATTTGTTTTCTTTCTTAAAAGTTTATTCAGATATCGTATTTCCTCCTGCTGCATTGTGGAACCACTATAAGATGTAAAATAACAGATCTGTTATTAAAATGTAGAAATAAATAAAGTGTTGTTTACAGGATGAGCTGAAGAAGCTCTATGCCCAGTTGGAGGTCTACAAGAGAAAGAAGATGCTTGCAAACAACCCTCACCTTCAAAAGAAGCGCAACTCAAAGAAAGGCCTGGGCCGCACCCTGATGAAACGCATCACAGAGATCCCGGAGACCATGCACATTCACCGCCAGTGCAGCCGAGACGATGGCAGCGAACACGGCAGCAACCGCAGCACGCTGAAGAGGAACCTGTTGGAGCCGAGCCATCAAGGTGAGCGCTGCATAGAGCTGCTTTGTTAGGAAAACAAGATCTAAGAAGAAAACCTGTTCTCCTTTCACTGTGATCCTCGACTCTTTTTAGGAAAACCTCGAGACGACTCCCTGAAGGACAAAGTCACTGGGCTGACCAAGTCCCTCAGCTATGACCACATTTGTGAACAGGATGCAGAAACTGGAAGCCAAACTGGTTCAATTCCAGGAGATAAAATGACTCCTGTTGGAGGCAGCGGTGAGGGCTCTCTTCTGGGTTCTCTCATTGGCCGCAGACACACCAGGAAGCAGCTGGAACCAGCCGGAGCTCCACCGAGGCTCGAACCGGCCGACTCCACCGAATCCGTTCCACTCTTCTGGAAGTCAGCCAGCGCTCACAACCTCACCCATGAGAAGAAACCCATACACCTGCGGACCTCCATCATGCAGAAGTCTCTGAGTGTCATCGCAAGCGCCAAGGAGAAGATGCCAGGGCTCGCCAACAAGACTCAGAGCGTGGAGGATGCCAGTAAGAAGGGTCAGAAGGGTCAGGAGGAGAAGGTGCTGTCAGAGGTGGACGAGACGCCAGAGCATTTTCCAAAAATGATCATCAGCCAATCAGTGGAGTACTCCAAGACTCCCATGAAGATGGGCATAATGAAACAGCAGGTATTTATTTACAACACGACAAGTCAAAACGGTGATACTATAATATTTCTTACACAGGATTTTGAAGAACAACATTTTATGAGTTGACTCCATGACTTCCTGGAAGCTTCACCTGTAGTGATCGTAATGCACAAAATATGTTCTTCTAAAGTGTCATTTTAAATTCTGAGATTTTACCTTGACTCACTGTCATTAGCAGCTGTTTAAAGAAGTACAGCATGTTGGGAAATGAAGTCACCAGACTCACTGGACTGAAACGTATTTTTAAACACTGACTGAGGACCATCCTTCCAGCTTGGACATTTAACAGAATGTATTTTGCAACAACTTTCATGAAACTCTAACAAAGTGATGTAACCTTCTTGGCAGGAGTAAAAGTATGGATTCAGTCAGATGTCGGGCTCTGCAGCCTCTAGTCTCACTGATCCTGATGGATTCATTGATTTGGGTTTTGTTTTCCAGGTGAGCGGCAGCCAGCCTTCCATTTGCTCAGAGACTGGGAGGAACCTCTACGATGTGTCTGAGGTTTGTCCCTGGGAGATGGAGGAAGCTGAGACTCCCACTGAGGCAAAGACCCAGAAGCACGTGTCCATTGCACCTGTTGAAACGGGTCGGAGAGGCAGCAGCAGCTCTGGAACCTCCAAAACCAGTCGGTCCCAGCAGAGGCAGAAACCTGGGCAGTCCCCTTCTAACAAGCGTCGCTCAAAGGAAAAAGGGGGAGAAGGTGTGGAAGGAAGGGAGACGCAGAAATCCCGACCGCTCAAGTCGCCTCTTCCTCTGAAGCCGGACACGTGTCCCTGGGAGTTCGATGAGCAGCCGATGCTCGGAGGAGAGTCAGATTCCATCTCCCCCGACAGAATCAGAAGAAAGAAAAGCGTCACGCCTACTGATGGGAAACCCAAAGGGCTCCACTCAGACCACTCCAAGTCCACCGGGAGCCTGTTGCAGCCTCCGTCACTGATGGTGGAAATCTGCCCATGGGATTATGCCAGCCCACCTTCACCCAAGCAGGAGAAGACCTGCAACAGTCCCACCACGCACAAGAGGAAACGGAAAGGCTCCTCCTCATCCGGCCACAAATCGGAGAAGGTGAGGGAGAAAAGCAGGGAGAGGCGGAGCTCATCCAGCAAGCCGTCGTCAGAGAGGAGACGGGTCAGCCAGTCGTCGGAGGCCGGCGGGATGGCTTCGGAGCGCCGGAGGAGCTCCACCAAAGACACGGAAGCATTCTCCCGTGATGCCGATCACTCTCACACACACAGCAGCTTGAGTCAGACTAAAAAATCACCAGAGAAGAAGAAGGAGAGGCCTCTGCGTAGTAGTTACAAACCTGCTGTCCTCAGCAGCACACAAATGTCTGATGTTTGCCCGTGGGACTTTCCTGAGCAGGATTCAGAGGAGAGGGCGTGATGACTGAGTGATGGCTGGATCTTTTTCTACTCACTGACTGAGAGCACAGAGAACAGGGTAGAGCAGACAGTGTTTGGTGACTGGGGGTTCTTGTTTTGTTAGGAAAGGACTGTTGATGCTGTTCAAACATAACAGCAGACATCTCATCGTTACAGCTGTGAATTCAGCCTCGGCTCACTTTTTATCAGCACCACTGCTTGCACATTTGTCAGAGTTGATATGTTTTGTCACATTTAATACATTTGAGAGAGTTGGATAAAATTCACACCTGCATTTACCCCCACAGCTGACAATCATGCATCCAGAAACCGGGTTCTTAACCCAAACTATGAATCATCTTTACTGATTTGAGCTTTGAGGAGCAAACAGCTGCTTTATCTTTAAGCCTAATGCACAATTCATGCATGAAAACGATCTGTCAGATTAAATAATTGTGGGAATTATGAAGAGTTGAAATGAGGAAAATGTTTTGCCTTAGTGGAAGTTCTTTGTGTACAGTGCGTTCTTCTAAAAGGCCATCGCATGTGGAAAAACTACAGCGCTGTGAAAAAGTATTTGCCTACTTACAGATTTCTTCTGATTTTTTGCTTTTTTGGTACATTTTAATGTTTCAGATCAGCAATAATTACATTGTTTGTAAAGCTGAGTTCAGTTCCACCTGATTTAATAAATCACTTCAATAGAACCTGTCTGACAACATGAAGGAGGCTAAAAGATCTCAATAAGCAACACAGTTCTAAAGACATTCAACAAAAGAACCCAGAACAACATCTAAAGCCCTGCAGGACTCACTTGGTTCAAGTTAAGGTCAGAGGTCATGATTCAGCAACAAGAAAGAGACAAGGGAGGCAGAAATGTGAGAGTTCTGAGACCAAGAACAACACAAAGGCCATCTAACATTAGCTAAAGACATCCTGGTGATCCCCGAGACTTCTGGGAAAATATTCTGAGGAATGAGATAAAAGTGTAACTTTCTGGAAGGTGTGTATCCTGTTCTATCTGAAGGTGTGTGTCCTGTTCCTTCTGAAGGTGTGTGTCCTGTTCCATCAGAAGGTGTGTGTCCTGTTCTATCAGAAGGTGTGTGTCCTGTTCCTTCTGAAGGTGTGTGTCCTGTTCCATCAGAAGGTGTGTGTCCTGTTCTATCTGAAGGTGTGTGTCCTGTTCCATCAGAAGGTGTGTGTCTCGTTCTATCAGAAGGTGTGTGTCCTGTTCTATCTGAAGGTGTGTGTCCTGTTCTATCAGAAGGTGTGTGTCCTGTTCCATCAGAAGGTGTGTGTCCTGTTCCATCAGAAGGTGTGTGTCCTGTTCCATCTGAAGGTGTGTGTCCTGTTCCATCTGAAGGTGTGTGTCCTGTTCCATCAGAAGGTGTGTGTCCTGTTCCATCTGAAGGTGTGTGTCCTGTTCNGAGGAGTTCATCTGGGAAGACCAGGAGCTGGATCTGTCTGCTCCTCCTGTTCCCTTCATGTCCTCTGTTCTCCCTCCTGTTTATCCTCCCCTATCTCCTTTTTCCTCCTGCTCTAATCTCTCCTCCTTGTCCTCTGCCTCCTCCTCTCCTCCTCCTTCTCCTCTTCATCCTGCTTCTCCTCCTCCTCAGCTCCTGGAGGACCTGGAAGAGACCTTCTCAATCTTTGAGGAGGTCATCAGAGATTACCAGGGGTTTGATCAGGCTCCTCCTCTTCCCTTCCTGTTCTCCATTCCTCCTGTTTATCCTCCCCATCTCCTTTCTCCTCCTGCTCTAATCTGTCCTCCTTGTCCTCTGCCTTCTCCTCCTCCTCCTCTTCTCCTTCATCCTCTCCTCCTCCTTCTCCACCTCGTCCCCATCAGGAACAGGTGAGTCATGATGTTTTTACATAAAGATCCTGAAGCTTCTTCCAGGTTGAACTGATTTCAGCTCGCTGGTCAAAAACAAGCAGAGTTCAGATCAAAGAGGTCAGAATATTCAAGGAGAGCTTCAGATCTCTTCAAGTCTGTTTGTGTGGAAAAGTTGTGAACAGTGAATATCTCCCCTGTTGTAGACAGAGCTCTGAACAGCCTCCGTTTGGAGAAACAGAGATTCCTGGAATTGTTGGTTCATTTTGTAACTGGAGCCATTCTGACTAGCTGTTAGCTGGTCTGTTTGGTCAGAGCTCATCTCTGTTTCTCCACACTGAGGCTGTTCAGAGAGCTCTCTCCAGCAGGTCAGATGTTCACTGATCACAACCTCTCCACAGAAACACTCCTTAAAACGTCAGAAGGATCCCATTCACCTCATCAACCAATCAGAGTGTTTTGATCCTCTAAATGTAAAGTTTGATCCTTTCTGATCTTTTTCTTCTGGACTGTTGGTTGAACCAAAGCAGCCTCTGAGAACATCCCTGAAGCAGCTCCATTAATAACAGCAACATTCATTCCCAGTTCTGTTCTTAGTGTTCTGGCTCCTTTTCTACAGCCTAGAACTCGTTTGAACTGCTGGCTGTTTTAAAGCCACACTCCTCAAATGAATGTTGTTGTTCTAAATCAGAAAGTCAATTCCTTTTTGATAGAAAGTTAGATTCAGAGTTCAGACTCAGTCAGGTTTGGGCTCATTTCATGTGGATTTAACTCGCCTGTTTGGAGTTTGTTGGTCTGTTCACAGCTGATGAGTCAGAGTCTGACAGAAATGACAGCAGTTCAGTGTTTAGATGTGAAAGACAAAGGACTCCTGCCACCTGGTGGACAGGTGAGTCCACAGCAGGTTGTTGTCTCATCTGTTTTGTTTTTGTCTCCAGGTCTTGGACGTCCCCTCGGCGAGTCTTCCTGAGGATGTGGTCCCGTGTCCTGATGGGAACCTGTAAGTGAAACACATCAACATGAACGATGAACAAAAGCTGCAAAGCTTTCATTCAGAAATTCTGTTTGTCTCAGAGGTTTTCTTTACTTCTCTTCGATTTAAGGCAACACCCAGATGTAAACACTCTGGTTTTTGTTGTGTCTCTGCAGGAAGAGGAAGCGTGAGGACCAGCAGCCTGAGGACCAGCGGCCGGACGTGAAGAAGCCCCGGACGTCTTCATGAGACCTGCGCCAGGGAGAGGAAGCAGCAGCCAGTGAGAGAAGCTCACTGAGGACTGGAGTATCCTTTAATGGGTTTGATTTGTTCTATGCACCATTCACGTGTTGGACTTTAGTCCCTTGTTTGTTTTGTTTGGTGCATAGTTTGTTCTATAGATTATTTGTTTTATACATAGTTAGACTGTTGGACATTTGTCCCTTTTTTATTGTTCGTTCTACAGATTGTTTAATTGTTGGACTTTAGTCCGTTGATTTATTGATTTATTAGATTAATAGTTTGTTTTATAGATTGTTTCATACATAGTTTAATTGTTGGACATTAGTCCCTTGAGTTATTGAGTTATTAGATTCATTGTTTGTTTTATGAATTTTCATGTACAAAAAAAACATAAAAAAAACATAAAAAACAAACAAAAAAAAAAAACAAAAAAAAAAACAAAAAAACCTTAACACACCCAGAAACAAAAAAGCGTAGGTTTCGTTTTACTGCATCGAGACAGCATTCTTTGAAGTCGGTTGGATCTGCTTGCAGATTTCAAAGACTTCAACTGAATTGCCTATTGGTGCAGGTTTTGCTTCTCCTGTTCATGTCATCACAAAAAAGCAAAAGGCTCTGGTAACGGTACTCTCTAATGAGACGGGGTTCGAATCCCTGCGGTGCCTTGCTGATTGAACCGACATGATGTGGTGCATTTCAGTGTGAACCTACGGGAGCAGAAACACAAACTGGTGGGTAAGTTAATGCCAGACATAGGTTTAATGTCAGTATCATAAAACATCAAGACACTTAGATTTAGCCATTTTGGGGTTAATTAGGATGATGCAAAGTCCCTAGTGTAATGTGATGAGTAGAATCCAAAAAAGGGGTTTAAATAAAGGCGACTGGACTTATTTGGTTCTTTGAAGATGTTTCGCTGCTCATCCGAGTAGCTTTGTCAATTCTGTCTGAAGTAAAGGAGAGAGAATCTTATATACAAGATATATATCTTATCTTATATATCTTATCTTAAGGTGTTCCCAATCCAGAGAGGACAGATAATCCCTCCAACAAGTTCTGGGTCTGTCCTGAGGTCTCCTCCCAGTGGGACAAGGCTGGAAAACCAAAATGGAAACCTTTAAATTATAAGTGACTGGTCAGAATTTTATGGTAACCAGTTTACTTTCTTTTTATATCAAAACAAACATATTTTCAGTCTCAACTTAATACTTTGGTAAAATGTGTTGCCTCTTTAAGAAAATAGACTTTGAGAATTAATTTGGTTTTTATAATTAAAAAGGAGAATTAACACCAAAAATGACTACATCAAAATCTGTAGGCCTAGCTTTAATAAGCCTAGCCTTTAAACACTGAATCACATTTCTAAATTTAAAACACAATTCATAGAATCATTTACAAACTTTCTGAGTCAGCAGGTTCATCCATGTTCAGACGTCACTAATAAAATATTCTAGAACAAAACTGCAGACAACAAAGACCCTCGATCAGGGGAAATCATTTCAATCCCCAATCCCTGTAAGGAGTGGGTTCAGTGGGTTTCCACCACCTTAAGAGCTGACCCTCACAATGCTCCACATCCAAACTTCAATCTGACAAAGAGGAGAATCTGACCAGATTTACAGCAGCTCTGTTCCTCACTCTCATGAAACACAGGAACCATTGTAGTGTGGAGGATGCCCTCATCTACACGCTACAAAGGGTGAAAGCACACCTTGACACCTGTGCAGCACCTGTGGGGATTATGTAGCGGTACTTTGATTTCTCAACAACCTTCGACAATATCCAGCCTGGACTGCTTGGGGAGAAGATGAGGACCATGAAGCTGGAATCAGGAGGACTGATCTCCAGGGTGATGGACTACACACCACAGTACCTTCACCTGCAGAGCTGTGTCTCTGGAAACGCCTTCAGCAACACAGGAGCCCCTCAAAGGACAGTCCTGTCCCCGTCCCTGTTCACTCTTTACACATCGGACTTCCAGCACAACTCAGACAGCTGCTTTCTTCAGAAATTCTCTGATGACTCAGTGATCAGATGTTCTTAAGGGAGGTTGTGAAACAGAGTACAGGAGAACCATCAGGGACACTGTTGAATGGTCCAGCTATACCATCTTCAGCTGAACACCAAGACCAAGGAGATGACTGTGGACTTCAGATGGAAGAGGTCTAAACCCATTTTCGTGGCATCACAAAAAGATGATGGAAAGAATCTCTCCAGGCACAGGTCCCTGGAGTACAGCTGGACAGGAAGCTGGACTGGACTGCTCACATGGAGACACTGTACAAAAAGGGACAAAGCCATCTATAATTCTTAGAACAGCTGAGATCCTTCAACATCTGCAGGCTACCAGACTGGTGGCCAGTGTCCTGTTCACTGGTTTAGGATCTGGAGGGAGGGGGAGCCTGACAGCAGATGTGAACAGCATTAATTCACTGATCAGGAAGGCTGGCTCCACTTGTGGACAACAAGTGGACACAGATCAGCAGGGAGCACAACTAAACTCAGTTCTCACTAACACCCCCACCCACTACAGCAGGCATGTCCACAGTGTGGTCCGGGGGCCATTTGCGGCCCTCTGACTGATTTTGTGTGGCCCACAGGTGCAAGAATGATCGTATTTCATCCTCCAGCAGGCTGCTGATGCAGAGAGATGCTTTCTAAAGTTCGATGTTCTAAATTTTACTAACATGAGATCCAACAACAACTAAAAACTAGGGGTGCACCGATCGATCGTTGCGCCGATCGATCGGTCTCGATCGGTCTCGATCACGTTAATTTGAGGGGATCGTAAATCGACCATATTCCCATGAGATCCATCGATCTTAGTTATACTGTAGGCTTTTAAATCAGCTTTTTTCTCCTGTTCCCGGGAGGTGCAGACTGCCTCCCTCCCTTCCGCCCACCCGTGCGCTACATCACGTCCGTGCAGGAGGAGGAGGAAGAAGTTTGCTCTAATCCATAAGCACTAGCATGTGCCATGTTAACTGAATGTTACACCTCATGTTAATAGATTGTAGTTTACATTTTGAGGAACATGAGCAGATTATGGTCTGATTTCTTCATTTGACACAAGTCAAACATTGAGATAGAGTCTAGAAAACAGCTAGAGACAGGAATGATTAACAGTCAGCAGCCAAAAACACTCAGATAAAAGTCAACCTGATGACTACAGGAGTGACAAAGTCTCAGAATCTGAGAGGAGACAACGTGACAGCTGACAGCTCAGACAGGAAGAGCAGAAACGTGTCAAACACCTGTAACAACCACGTCTGATCCTGACAGAAGGTGACCATGTGACTTCCAGCTGATTGACTCATTTAGAAACTCTTCAAATAGCAGTTTGTAAACAAGGTTTACTAAAAGACAGAGAGAGGTCTGAAAAAGTTAGAAGTTTTATTATAAAAACGTTAACCAAAACAGACCTGAGTTAGTAAAGGGCTGAAGAGTGAAAATATCTGAAAGGTAAGTCAGTAAAGTTTATTTATAGAGCGCCTTTTACAGACAGCTCCATCACAAAGGGCTGTACAACACAGAGGTGTGAGGAGAAGAATCATGTGTGACCTGATACTCCCACACTGGACACTTTAGGAGGTCTACAGCACCTGTTAAGTTGTTTAACACAAATATCTCATCAGCCAATCACAGAGCAGCAACCGGCTGCATTGATTCATCTAGACGTGATGAAAACCACCTGCTGAAGTTTAAACTGAGCATCAGAACGGAGAAGAGAGGAGACTGAAGAGACTTTAAACCAGGCCTGGTAGTTGGTACCAGACCAGCTGGTATGAGGACTTCTGGGATTTGAACCCACAACCATCTAAGGTTTACTGAGAATGGTCTGAAACAGAACATATTCAGAAAGCAGCAGGTATGTGGATGAAATGTCCTGTTGCGGTCAGAGGTCAGACTGGTTCTAGATGGCATTTGGTCCAACCAGAACATCATCTGATCCAGAACCTGATGGACCTAAAAGCAGATGGACTCCAACAGCAGGAGACCAGTCCAGGTGTCTCCTGTCAGCTAAGAACAGGAAACAGGACCAGAGAGACAGGATCACCAGAACTGGACCAGAGAGACTGGATCACCAGAACTGGACCAGAGAGACTGGACCACCAGGGCTGGACTAGGAGGGACCGGATCACCAGGACTGGACCAGAAGAGACTGGATCACCAGGACTGGACTAGAAGATACTGGATCACCAGGACTGGATCACCAGGACAGAACCAGAGAGACTGGATCACCAGGACAAGACCAGAGGGACTGGACCAGAGGGACTGGACTAGAAGATACTGGATCACCAGGACTGGATCACCAGGACTGGACCAGAAGAGACTGGATCAACAGGACTGGACCAAAGAGACTGGATCACCAGGACTGGACTAGAAGAGACTGGATCACCAGGACTGGACCAAAGAGACTGGAGGTTCATGCAACATGAGAGGCTCATTACTAGTTAGCACAAACACTGGATTGTAGTTGTTGACACCAAAACTTTCACAATTCCTCGTTCTGTTTAGTGGTCCGTTACTTTTCCACAGCTCTGTTCTAAACGACAAACAACTGAATGTTTTGGTTTATTCAAATCTTTTGCTCAACTTGTATTTAACTACAACAGTGGAAGTTTTGATGTTGTTGGTACTCGTCTACGTATAAAACACACAATGTACACAAATGGCTTGAATTATCTTAGAGGTTGATATTTATTTCCTGTTTACTTCATATTCTTGGGCTTGACGTCCTAATATCACTACGTCATCACAAGCTGCTGTACCCCGTCCTGCTGTGAGGTTTTTACAGGATCCCACTCCGGCCCTGTGACTACAGGTCTCTGGTAGTCAGTGTGAAGAATGCATTCTGTCCCCTACTCGTCCATTTGATCTGCACCTTCCTCCAAACCATCACACATATTCAGTGGCTAAAATCTCCTGCAGGACCAGAGCGTTTTTATTTGTAACAGAATGAATCATTTCAGTCGTCTCCTACAGCAGTCAGCCTCTCTGTCCCGTGATCAGCTGCCCACCANACGACACCGGAACACCAGGACCAGAGGGACGCGACCAGAGAGACTGGATCACCAGGACTGGACCAAAGAGACTGGATCACCAAGACTGGACCAAAGAGACTGGATCACCAGGACTGGACCAAAGAGACTGGATCACCAAGACTGGACCACCAGGACTGGACCAAGAGACTGGATCATCAGGACTGGACCAAGAGAAGGGATCATCAGAACTGGACTAGGAGGGACCGGATCACCAGGACTGGACCAGAAGAGACTGGATCACCAGGACTGGACTAGAAGAGACTGGATCACCAGGACTGGATCACCAGGACAGAACCAGAGAGACTGGATCACCAGGACCAGAGGGACTGGACCAGAGGGACTGGATCACCAGGACTGGACCAAAGAGACTGGATCACCAAGACTGGACCAAAGAGACTGGATCACCAAGACTGGACCAAAGAGACTGGATCACCAAGACTGGACCAAAGAGACTGGATCACCAGGACTGGACCAAAGAGACTGGATCACCAAGACTGGACCACCAGGACTGGATCACCAGGACTGGACCAGGAGAGATTGGATCACCAGGACTGGACCAGGAGAGACTGGATCACCAGGACTGGACCAGGAGAGACTGGATCACCAGGACAGGACCAGAGGGACTGGGTCACCAGGACAGGACCAGAGGGACTGGATCACCAGGACAGGACCAGAGGGACTGGGTCACCAGGACTGGACCAAAGAGACTGGATCACCAGGACTGGACCACCAGGACTGGACCAAGAGACTGGATCACCAGGACTGGACTAGGAGGGACCAGATCACCAGGACTGGACCAGATGAGACTGGATCACCAGGACTGGACTAGAAGAGACTGGATCACCAGGACTGGACTTGAAGAGACTGGATCACCAGGACTGGACCAGAGAGACTGGATCACCAGGACAGAGTTCAGTTAAAAAAAGATTAATTTATTGTTATAATCTAAATTTTTGTTTTAAGAGTACAGTTATTAACAGGTTTTAACCCTTTAAAGGGAGCTTACTGAAACATCTTTAAATAAACCTTCAACCACTAAGTGTTTTTGAGGGTAATTAAGAGCATTTTATCATTAATTTTAATTTTTTTTATTTAGCCTTTTAGATTACATTTTAAACATTTGCACTTTTTGAATTTAAAGTACATGTTTCTTTAGTTACTAAACATTAAAATTGATATTTTGTTTATTGTTTTAATGTTTTTACTTTTTACCATTTATTTTACTTTTAAATTTCAGCTGTCTTTAAAGTTTTTAAATATTTGTTTTTGTTTAGCTATCTTTTCTGGTATATTTGATATTTTCAACTTTTTAATTTCTGTAATTTGTTTTTCTTTTAAATTTTGTCTTGTTGTTCAGTTAAATCTTTTTAAAGACTTCTGCTGTTTAACTTTTTTTCCTTTTAAACATTTTTACTATTTAACCTTTACATTTCTGTTGGTTTTTGTTTTTGAATTTACATTATTTATTAATTATTATTATTTTAAAAAATGTTTGCACATTGCACAAGAAAAATAAATGAAAAATATTATAATATCTTATCAACGTTTCACAGTTAGACTGCAAATCAAAACTTAGTAACTGAACGTATTCTGACTAGGAGGAAATATAGTATTACTAGAAATAACGACATTTGCAGGTTTTGATTAAATGTTAAAACGGCTTGCCATAACGCGACTCATCCTGCTCCTGACGCGTCACACCCATTGCAGCACAGCAGCGCTACATCAACCCGCACAACACGCAGACTTCATCCGCAGCTTCCAGCAGGGAATACTCAACATCCAGCTGTTCAACATGGGGAACGTGCAGGTAAAATACCCGGATGTTATCCTGTGTTTTTTAACTAAGAATCAGGTTAATTCATGACGTCATCCGTTTAAAAGTGTAAAAGTTTACAGAGATGTAAATAAATGGATTTAAAACATAAAACACGAGGATGAAGAAGCTTTCTGAGAATGACTCTGATATTCCAGGTGTCTGTACTCTAAATGTGCAGCAGCAGCATGGGGGTGGGGGTGGGGGTGGGGGGTGATGTTAGGAGGGATCAATAAGGCCGCATTGTGGTCCTGCTGCTGTCCAGTGACTCAGCAGCACTCAGGCTGACAGGCTGCACCCTTTTCCTGCAGGAGACATGTTCCTGCATGGAAACACTTTAGAACCTCGCCCTGTGTGTGTTCCATGTGCACTAAGCTTGTATTGTACATCACCTTTACTTCTCATACCTTTTTTTTAATAGAATTAACTTGTTGTTTTATTCTGCAGCCCACCATTGTACCATTTGAGGACTTTGATGTTACAGCTGATATAAAAAACATCCGAAAAGCATGTAAAGGTTTAGGTGAGTGCTTCTACTTTGCTCATAAAATCAGATGTTTTCTAGAACATTGAGGTACTATTTATTTACATGTATTTACTACATCAGTGTGCCTACAGAGCAGCAGTTCTCCACTGATCTGGCTTTGGGAATTAATAACAAGCTGTGATTCCAATTAAGGAATGTTCTCAACTAAAATAAATGACAATTGATTTTATTTAAAGACGTGATGGTGAAGTTTGAACCTGAGACAGTAGAGTAGTGTGGTGTAGAGTAGAAAGTGGTGCTAGACTTCCGGTTGGAACATCGCCATGATGACAGCACGCTAGGAAAGCTCCTGAAAGAACCCCGGTGAAATGACCAAAAGCCCCATTTTAACAGTTATATTTTTGGTGAACATTTATATAAAAGGGGGCATACAACACCCGAATCGTTTATTTTGAGGTGGGAAGAGGGAAAATACTTTACGTCCGACGACTGTAGTTAAAGCTAACTAGCATCTGATTAGCAGAGGTCATAGCCATGGCCGATCTAAATGTAATCCTCCAGGAACTTAGAGATTTTCGGCAAGAGAACGGGGAAAAGTTGGAAACAATTAAAGGCGAGATCTCAAGAATTAATACAAGACTGGATGAAGTAGAAGAACGTGTAGAAAAAGCCGAGGAAAGGTTACAAAACACGGAGGAGGTGATGACTGAGATGCTAAAGCTACACGTGCAGCTAAGTGATAAGGTGACGGACTTGGAGAGTCGCTCCAGACGGGACAATATAAGGATATACGGCGTGCTTGAGGGTGCTGAAAAAGAATGTACAACCATGACATCATTCGTTGAAAAGCTACTGCGTGAGGGTCTACAGCTACCCGGAAAAGAAGTGCCGGACCTTCACATTGAGAGGGCGCACCGTTCCCTCGGGCCACAGCCGCCAATCGGAGCTCCCCCACGTTCCATCATAGTGAGGTTGGGAAGCTTCAGGTCTAAGGATTTACTGATCCGCAAGGCTTGGCAGATGAAGGGGTTTAAATGGATGGACAAACACGTAACCCTGGACCACGACTACCCACTGAGCATCATGAATAAACGAAGAGAATATACAGGAATTCGCAGGGTCCTGAAAGAGAATAAAGTTCAGTTCCAGACCCTTTTTCCTGCCAGGCTCCGAGTGAAGTACGGAGACGAGATTAAAGTGTATGACTCTGCGGCGGACGCGGCGGCTGATCTGACCAAAAGAGGATATGCAGTTAAAGTCACGAAGGCACCAGAGTCTCTCATAGAGCGGATAAAGGCGCTGACTTGGACGAGGGTGGACCGTCCCGCAGCGAGGCAGGCATCCTCCCTCCTCGGCAGAGACGCGACCTACAAGGAGAAGCTCCGAGCATTCAGACGGCCTTCACCAGACGCCTCGGCGGAGTGAGGACTCGGGTTCAGTATTAGTACTAGTATTAGTTTTTTTTGGTTTTTTTTTCCCACTCTAGCTAACCACCGTTATCAAGCGGTGTTTGAAATTTCTAGTTTGAAATGACGGTGTATAATTTATCAATATGGATAAATTACATAAAAACGAAAAGACTGGGTGAGTAAACGGTAACTTTCTTTTGGGGTTCAATAGGGTTAACTCCTGGGCTGCAGCCATTAAGCATCCCTACACTGTTCGCAGGTGAAGGCTTTGTCTTATACCACCTTCCACTGGCATTAGGGTCTATATCTTGGGCCCCTACATAGGGAGTCACTTTGTGTTTTGTTATATTTAGTCAGTTCACCATGTTCTGTTGGTGTATTCTATTTTACTTTTTCTTTATCCTCTGCTGTTACGTGCAGAGAAGGGGAAGTTTGCCATGTGTACTGGATTGGTTAAAATGTGAGTGTTTTGTTTTTTTTAGTTTTGATGCAAGATAGGCCGATAAGATTTGTTTCATTTAACATTAACGGTATACTCAATCCAATTAAACGTTGGAAAATGTTATCGCAATTAAGAAGGAATAAGGTGGATATAGCATTTATTCAGGAATCCCATCTTGATGAAACCGAACATGCTAAATTGAATAAAATGGGATTTAAAACAGTCTATTTCTCATCCCATAGTTCGGGAAGACGAAGGGGTGTGGCAATACTGCTGTCCAGTTCGGTAAATTTTGAATATCTGTCTGACTATAGAGATAAGGAAGGGAGATATATTATGGTAACTGGAAAGATTCAAGGGGTCTTGGTAACTCTTCTCAATGTTTACATACCTCCTGGTAGCGACTGGCCAGTTTATAAACACATTTTCGACATCATGATTAATAAAAGTCAGGGTATTCTAATATGTGGCGGGGACCTCAATATTCGTTTACAACCGAAAATGGACTCATCTAATGGGAAATCTGATACCAAA
>SSNR01000418.1:291657-306228 GCA_006937965.1 Callopanchax toddi | reverse complement strand
CCCTTACAGGGTTAATGAAAAGTCATCTGCTGCTTGGATCCAGAATACCACGTTTGTAACCTCTGAGTCTCTGGTCCGGTGCCCTGAAGTCTCACAAAGTCCTGTATCTCACCAGGGTTAGGCTAACCCAATGTGGCTAGCTGTTATGCTAGCTCCGAAGTGTTTTTAGCTCATGATTCCTGATTTTTTCCCAACTCTCCCTGCTTGAACACAGCTGATTTCTCTGAATGAGTGATGAACCGCTCCAGTAGAAAGCAGTGAAGGCTGAGGAGACATTTCAACAGTTAGATTAGATGTTCCCTAGCAGAATAGACAATGCTAACGTTTTTACAACAGTGATTTAAAACAGACACTAGGGGGTGCTAAAAACAATCCAAAACGGCATAGTATGCCTTTAACCTAGATTCCTCACTGAATGTTCTTCAGTAGCTGTTTTAATCCAAAATAAATTTAAAAAAAAAAACATTTCAAAGTGTCAAAGCTGAAACTGTGACAATGGGCTCTGTGCACGCAGCTACGTGACGTAAGCTCCGGTAGAAGGTCAGGATGGACGTAAACTTCCGGTAGCCGCTGGAAGCACATACTGCGCTTGCTAGTTTCCTTTCGGGAGCTTGTAAATCTTTCTTTTTTTGCAAATCTTTCTTCTTTTTTTGTGCGTGGCCTTCTATATCTTGCTTTTATGTGTTCATGTCCTAAACATGACATGTACACTGACAAAATTTGCGTTTCAATAACAAACTGATAGCAGGTCTAACCACCACTGCTGTGTGCCATCCTGTACAGTATCAACAAGATCAACTTCCCACCTCCCATCTTTAGCACGGAGACCGGAAGTCTCGTACCATCCTCACGCCAAACACGGAACTGATGTGTGCACAGAGGCTATTGGAGGAATTAGAACTGGGTGATTTTTTTTCTCCTGGCATCTCAAAGTTTGAAGTGTTAGTAGAAAAATCCACACTGAGGTCATGGTCACCTGCCAGCGCTTCACTGAGCATTCAGTCCTCAATATGAGAAAACTCATCTCTCATCTAATCGGTCACCCTACCTGGATGGGTTGCAGCAAGAAGGTTGCAGGTTTAAATCCCAGCTGTGGTCTTTCTGTGTGGAGTTAAGCCTAGTTTATACTTCTCCGACAGCACGTTTGCGCTCACACGTATTGACGGAGACGTTTTTGATTTTTACTTCTCCGTCAGTGTTGTGAAGCAATTCTCCACCAGGACAGCAGAGGGCGCATAACTTTTCTGCAGTAATGCCTCCGATCGACCAAAGTTTGTTTACTTCAGCTCAGTAATGGCCGACAGAGAGCAAATTTTGATTGAGTTTGAACAGATTGATCTGGAGGAACAAACAATGTTGTTAAAAAGAATGAAACAGGAGTGAGGAGACGGCGGCGTCTGTTGAATGTCCGTCCGTTCAGTTAGGACGAGGCAGACGACGAGTGAATATGTAGCTCTTGTTTAACCCTTTAGGGACACTGATGGATTATATAAATGTTCGTACTTCATCTGCCAGACGTTTCTCGAGCTGATCCATATCTGCTTAGCTGAGATTCTACTATTACTACTCTGTTGATACCAGCGTCAAGCCGGAAATGATCACGGGGTGTTGAGCCGACCAATCAGAGACGTGCGCTCTCCGTCTCGTTCGACGGATGTTTAGAAAAGTGAGCTCGACTCCGTCCGTCCTTGCCTGGATGTCGGAGAGCTCTTGCGTCGACGTATAATGGCGTTACGTGTCTCCATACCGACGCAGACGGAGAAGTATAAACTAGGCTTTAGAGTGTTCTCCCCATGTTTGTGTGGGTTTCCTCTGGGTACTACGGCTTCTCTCAACATGCCTAATAGGGTCATTGTTAATGGTGTACGTCACTTTGAATAAAAGCATCTGCTAAGCAAGAAGACAATCACCTTTAAAGAATGTGAATAGATGATGTTTCTTTTCTTTTTTAAACATTTTTTAGCAGGCAGAAGGCCTGCGACCCACTGAAGACAGGTCCACGACCCACTTTTGGGTTGCGACCCATAAGTTGAGAACCACTAAAGGCCATTTGAATCATTTGCTAGAGCACATTTTAGTCCAGTTTTGTATTAAAGCATTGAACCTAACTGGGTAAATAATGCACTAACTAACATAACATAAAAAAATCTGAGGATATTTTAATAGAGAGTTAACCATTATTAGCGGTTATTAGATTTTGGGGTAATTATTATATTTTATATACATTATTATTCACTTTTATAGTCAAACTTTTAAAGCACTTATTAAGCATTTCCATTGTGAGTTTTCAAAATTTTTCAGCACTCTTTACTAATGATTATTTACACACACAAACACTAAATAATGTTTATATAAACTCATCGTGTCATGAATTTAAAAAGTGTTTTTCTGCTAAAACCTATTTCAGTTATAGATTCAAGAACTTCAAAATACTTGATTTAAAATTCAAAGAGCTTCAAAACCTTGAAAAGATCACAACAAATTTCAAGCATTTTTGATGATTTTAGGCACCCTGATTATAGTCTATACTGCCCCAAATGAACCACAACAAACACAAAAACAATCAAACTCTTACTTCTTGGTGTGGAGGTTACCGTTTGGGTTTATTTCTAAATGTTCTCTAAATGTCGACTCATGTTTTCCAGGTACAGATGAAGAGGTCATTATTCAGATCCTGGCCAATCGCTCTGCAGATCAGCGTGTGCAAATCAAACAGGCCTACTTTGAAAAGTATGATGACGTGAGTACACATCCACTTCCTGTTTTCACCTTTGCACAGACACATAAATACTGGTGTGAGCTCTGTGTCCCGTAAGGAGCTGGAAGAAGTCCTGAAGAAGGAGCTCACAGGAAGCTTTGAGAACGCCATCGTGGCCATGTTGGACACTCCCCATGTTTTCTTTGCTAAGGAGCTCAGGAAGGCCATGAAGGGGGCGGGCACCGATGAAGCTGTGCTGGTGGAGATCTTGTGCACATCCACAAATCAGGTGAGCTGAGAGGTGCTGTGTTTTCATTTGATCATTTGTGTGTGACTACATGCTTTAAATTGAATTTGCGTAGCGATTCCCAGACCGTCCTCTCCCCAGCCACCTCCACCAGCTCCTCCAGCAGGACCCCAAGGTGTTCCCAGGCATGGAGATGTACTTTCTCCAACATGTCCTGGGTCGAGCCGGGGGCCTCCTGCCAGCAGGACATGCCTGAAACACCTCAGCTGACTTCTCTCGATATGGAGGAGCAGCGGCTCGACTCCGAGTCCTGACCCTGACTTTAAGGCTGAGCCCGGCCTGTGGAGGAAACCCATCTCAGCCGCTTGCATCCAATTTAGTTCTTTTGGTCATTACCCAAAGCTCATGATCATAGGTGAGGACTGGGGCGTGGATCCACCAGTCAATATACAGTAAAGCCTTGCTTCCTGGCTCAGCTCCCTCTTCACCACGACAGACCTGCAGACGCTGACCCCATTCGCATGTTGATCTCCTGCTCCCTCACTCGTGAACTAGACTCCGAGATGCTTAAACTCCTCCACTTGGGGTAAGACCTCTCCCCTGACCAGGAGTTGGCAAGCCACCATTCTCCGTTCGAGTACCATGGTCTCAGATTTGGAGGTGCTGCTCCTCATCAGAAGACCTATCATGGATAACACATCAGAGAGATACAAACAAATCCAGATTATTAGCTGTTGTGTTTACTTTAACCAATAAACAGTCTTAAAACCTTTTTATCTCATATTTTAGATTTTGAGGGGTTCAAGATTCATGATGGCCATCAGTCAGCTGACATCAACAAACACATTAATGGCTGTAACTCTGTCAAATTTACAGATGTGTGGTAGTATCTGAGGGTCATTCACAGCACATACTCTGATCCCATCATATAGACCTTTCAATATGCAATCCCTCTAAAATGTTAGGCCTTTAATGAATACAATATAAAACCTTTCTTAATAAATGTGATTGTTGGGGGAAATGTGCCTTTTCTAGTGTTTTAATGAGTGCATTCATGTTGTTAATGAGAGCATGGCTATAGCAGGAATACGTAAAGTGATGTTTAAGATTTGAAGTTTTCAGAATAAAACAGAAAGATGAGTTAGGACTGGGTGTTGCTTCCCATTGTTTTCACTGTACTGACCTTCTCCTCCCCAAGGACATTGTGAGCTACAAGGAGGCGTATGTGCAAGGTAGGTTTTCTTCTGACATCCACATTTGTTTACTTTTGAAACTAGTCCCCTGCTCTCCAGCAGGTCAGATAATACAGTCTCATAGTTTCACCTCTCAGTTGTTCTTATCTGTTTATTTGGGTCCATATTGAAGTCAAATCTAATTTAATTTGAAATCTGTTCTTACTTGTTCCTTCTACACTTCTCTATCAGTGCGTTTACTTGTGGTTCTTATGTTTAGTGCATGAGCATGACCTGGAGGCAGACATTGAGGATGACACCAGTGGAGATGTCAGGAACCTGCTGATGTCACTGCTGCAGGTAGAAAACTGATGGTTGTTTCGAATCTGGACACGCTGCTTGAATCTGGAGGAAGGCGTTGAAGGGAAGAACAAACGGTCTTTTCTTTCTTTCTCATAACATTTTTGCAGAGTTGTTCTCAATGCCGTGGCTCGCCCACTGGGACATTCATCACATAGTTTGGCATGCAGCTCTTTTACTGCCCACACCCACAGTCACCAAGTCTGTTTATTATCAGTGATTTTGGGCTGTTTTTCTATAAATTTGCTTGAAAATATTTGTAGTCGTGGGTTGTGGTTTGGGGACTTGTTTTAAAAGTGTAGAAAGTATCGAAATAAACAGTCACATCATCCATCAACAGCATTACAGCATGAAGCCCCGCCCACTCTGCCTCTGATTGGCTGGTACTTGTAGTCTTGTTGATTGGATTGGATGATCTCACACACTGTTTTAAAGTCCAGCATTAGGATTTATTTGAGTTCAAACTTTTACTTTTTGCACCTTGTTAGTTTTTATGAGACCAGCACAAAATGTGATAGAGGCTAAATTATAGGACTAAATGTAACCCTAGGGTACTTCTTCCATTACTGTAGTATATGTAGACTATGTAAAACTCAGTCTTATAGATAGGAAGTTAAATATGATTTGATATCTGAGAGTCAGTCATAGTCTAAGCACTAACTGATCTCATGCATAATGTTATTATGGGTGTTGTATTTCTTCAGGTTGGACCAAAACAACATGATCTTAGTTTAAAACTCTGGTATGAAAGGAGGCAGGTGGCGTCCATTCCTTCAAAAGATGATAATAACGAGCTGAAATCCAGGAGTATAAAATAAAATTAAGATGGCAATATAAAACAGTAAATTAATATTTTACATCAAATGCTCAATAATTGAAGTGGCCTTTCTACCCTCTATGTTAGTGTGTTGGCATGTGGGCGGGGCTTATTTTGGGCTGGATTGACGTCGGTCTGGATGCTGGTTTCTCCCTCACCCCTCTCTGCCTCCTCCAGATAAACAACACAGAGTGACTCATGTTTACAGCTAAGAACAAAACAGCTGTTTATCCTATTAACCCTTTGATGCACCTTTAATATACCAGCTTTAAAGTCCACATGAAAAACAAGCTTCAACAAATTGATAAATGATCATATATTGGTTAATTTTTTATCCTTTAAAACAGCCTCAGTTATAATCAGACATGTCATATAATAATGAATAAAATGGGTTTTTTTGTACATTTTTACCCCTAAATTGACACATTTTTGTCCCGATACAACATTTAATGGTTTAGGCACACACACACAAAAATGTGTTTTCCCCAGTTTACTTCATTAAAACTGGATTTTTACATTTGTAAATATTGCCGCCTGATATCTGTGAAAGATTAACAGCAACATTTATTTATTTCCAATATTATTTTTTGGGCAGTATCATATTTCATAATAAAGTGCGCAAATAAATAACACAATAAAAGTTTTATACATTCAAATGTTTACAAATAAAAAAGTAAAATGCATGACTCTGACCCTTTCTGTCCTCACTTCCCTCTACTCGTCTCTACAGGCCAGCAGGGACGAGAGCTACGAGGTGGACGAGGACTTGGCTGAACAAGATGCGATATCTTTGTTTGAGGTTTGTTCTCTCATAAATAATATTCACTTCATGCCTCTTACTTTGATCAGGTTAAACTTAAACTCCTCCACTTTAGGTAGGACCTCTCTCCCAACCCGGAGTTAGCAAGCCTTTACTAGTTGAGAACTACAATATGCTCTCAGATTTGGAGGTTCTGGTCTTCATTCAGGTCGCTTCACACTCGGCTGCGAACCTGCAAGAGCTGAAGATCAGAGCTTGATGAAGCGAGGAGGATAACATTATGTGCAAAAAGCCGAGACACAGAGAGCCCTGGAGGAGTCCAGGCCTCACCAGGAACAGGTCCAACTTACTATACTGTACAGAACAAACTCACTCCTTTAGTGCAGGGACTGAATGTCCCTTAACAAAATCAGGACTCAGAGGACAGACAGTCGATACAGGACTTCGTAGACTGGTGCCAGCACAACCACCTCCTGATCAACGAGGGAAAAACCAAGGAGGTGGTGGTGGAAAACAACTTTAGACCTGTAATCATAAAAACCAACAACAGTCCCACAAAAACAGTCTGTCAAAGTTTTCAAGTTCAAAGTTTATGAAAGAATGAACCCAATCACCCTAATGTTTTGTCGTTGTACGTAACAGGCTGGTGAGGGCAGGTTTGGTACAGACGAGTCCACCTTCACCTACATCCTGACCCACAGGAACTACCTGCAGCTTCAGGCCACTTTTAAGGCCTATGAGTCTGTATGTTTTCACCTTCATGTCCTACTCCAACCATTAAGATCACACACACACACACACTCTCTCATGTTAACCAGCCTGTCTGCAGCTTTCAGGAACAGACATTTTGGACACAATCGACTCTGAAGCTACAGGGACTCTGAAGGACTGCTACATCACTCTGGGTAAAGTTATACAGAGCTTTTAGTGTCCGATTTATTGCTAGTTCTTTCACCTGCTCTATCTGTGTGTGTGTGTGTGTGTGTGTGTGTGTCTTACAGTGAGGTGTGCTAAGAACCCCCAGCTGTATTTTGCCCGCCGTCTGAATTCTGCGATGAAGGGCGTTGGGACTGATGAGGACACACTCGTTCGTGTCATCGTCGGCCGATCTGAGGTGTGTGTGTGTGTGTGTGTGTGTGTGTGTGTGTGTGTGTGTGTGTGTGTGTGTGTGCACAGCTTCAGGTCTTATAATAGTTCAGGTACTTCAAACTGTTTAGTACCTCCCACTAAATGTCCTAAAATGTCTCTAGTGAAAAACACATTCTGGGTCAAGTTCACCTTTTCAACATGAATAGTGATTAAAGGAAACTTATGAATTTGACTTATTATATTGATTAATATATTTTCTGTTCATATGTATTTCAAAAGATTCTTACTTGTACATGTTACTGTAATAGTATAATAAGATGTCATTTTTATGTCATACATTGCCCCCTACTGGCAGTATTAGGGTGCCAATAATAAAATTATAAAATGTACTTATTTTATCAAATACAATCACCGTCCAAACTCATTTGGTTGTCCACCTGATTGGACATTTGAAGAACCCTTTTCTGTGCCATGCATGTCTTTTAAAAGACAAGTTCGGATTAATTTTAAACTTTTATGACTAAAGATAATAAAAGAGGGAAAGAAACTCATGACCTGTAGTTCTTGTACTTTTGCCATTTTCAAATTCAAGCACCTTTCAAGCATGTTTAGGGTGTTTTGAAGATTTTCTATCACCTGACCATTTACACATACAAGGACAATACAGCATTGTTTCTTTCTTTCTTTCGTTCTTGTCCTTTAAAAGTAAATCTTATTGTGGTATAACCAATTTGAGTGAATGCACTTCATTAAAATCTCTGTAAATTCAGCATCTTCAAGGATTTTAAGCTCCCATAAGAACCCAAAATAAAGAACTTTAGATGTTTGTGACATTCGTACTAAACATATTATCTTAAAGCAGCAATATATTTAAAAAAAAAAAGCATAACAATTGATTCAAGTTTGTTTTTAGTTTTAATTTAGCTAAAAAAAAGTTTCAGAAATGAAAACTTAAGACACACATTAGTTCTCATCAACTTGAATTGTCCTTTGTTGCATGAAGACATAAAGACTGTATATCTTGTCTTGTCAGGTGGACTTGGACACGGTGAAGGACATGTACCTGGAGAAGTACGACGTGACTCTGAAAGACGCCCTGGACTCTGAGTGTGGTGGAGACTTTAAGCGCCTGCTGATTGAGATCCTCCACTGAAACGTTTTAGATCTTCTGTCTAAAGCCTGACCTGACCCGGTCTGCCCTCCTCTTCACTCCATCAGTGTCTCTCATTCCCTCCATCCTCTGTCAGCTCACCTTACAGCACGGACCAACTCACAGTATACACCTCAGTGTTTCACATGTGGTATTTGTAGTTTTTAAATACATACGTTTTTGTCAAGATGATCCCAGTAAGACATATAGTTACAGTACTTTTTACTACATACTTTATTAATAGTGCACATTAAGACCCTGATGATGCTAAATATTAATGCACATAATCTATCCTCTCATCTGTCCTCCTCCTTTGCTCTGTGCCTCCCAGATGACTTTCTTCAGATTATAAAATGCAACTTGCTTTCTGCTGCAACACTTAAGTGCCCAAATGTCATCTTAAATCTTCTGTATCTTAAGAATGTGCTTTACGTAATAGCTGTATGACATTAGGGATTTACTGCTATTTTTATGTTTCATTCCAGTCCCTGCAGAAGTTTTTAGAGTCTTCAGGTTTCAGAGAGTATTCGTTTACAGGCTGCCTTGTTCTCAGACTGGTAGACAATGATGTTTTGTTCCAGCTGTCATTAGTTATTACACTCTCATGTTCAGTTGATCAAGACAATATAGAAAAAGGAAAACAACTTTTGATCTGTAATGATAAAAACCAACAACAGTGGAAGCAGGTTTGAAGCTGCGGTTTTAATGTTGGGGATTATAAAACAAATATATGATGATGATGTTAAAGTAACAAGAATGACCAAAATACTAGAACATATGTAACAGTATACATCTTGTAATATTTATTATGTAGTGTCTCTTCTAATGTCTGTTTGAAAACATAAGTGCTAATAAATTTTAACCACTATAGTACCAGTGATTTCTCTTTTATTCCTATAGAGGGCAGTGTTGCACCGTTTGTTCCAAGTGACGTAATCATATTTAACTCTTAGCTTTAAAATAGTGTTAAAGTCCCTTTACACTCATAAAAACAATCAAGCTTTAACTGTCCTATAAACGTTTTTTCATTTTCATCTTTAATCTTTAAACCAGCACCTGCCTTAAGAAAGGCATATGTATGCACATGTATAATCCTTGATATTGTGTTTTTTTAAAACGGCAAACATTATAGTGCCCTTTACCAAATATTTTCTCATTTAGAGCTGATGTGATGCTGATTCAGTGATTTGTCTGTTAGTTGGTGCAAATCCGCGCTGGTTTCTAACACATCTACCCTAAAATATGTTGATTTACTCCAGAGCTCAGAAACTGTGGGACACCTTTGTTAAACGTGGATGGTTGAGAAGTTCAAAACAAGTGTGAACAGCTTCCAGATGTGCTGACACATGGACAGTGAATTTCTCACCTCCTTTCTTTTAATTTGGCGTCTTTTTGCTCAAAATTCTCACAGCTTCTTCGGTGATTCCTGTTTGTTTCAGTATCAGCGTTCAGAGAGCACCTGAACATTCCTGCTACCTGTAGGTCTACCGTCTGTGCACCACATGTGGACCAGTTCACCAGCTTTTTCGTGCACACTCGAGCTCTGGCAGCCCATACTCATCTGGCTGAGATTCTGCAGCCAGAGGTTCAGGTTCCATTATAGTTTACTGTGTGTGATTCTCACTGTTGGAGGGAAATAAACCCTCACGTAACGTTTTCTGTGACCTGCAGAAAACAGTTGGTTTGTGTTTAGATGAGGTAAAACACTGAAGCTAACTGGAAACTACTCAGACTAATAACATCTTTATGCAAAAGCACAATAACACCTCCGTACCTCCATGCTGTTTTCACCACCTGTGCTCTATTACAGAACAACAGTAATGTGCTTGGCCGACCGACCGGTCATACCAAACACAGCTCCCCTGTCTTTACTGAGGGGCTCTGACCTTTCTCCTGAAAGATAAATGTCTTTCTCAGACGATCATAACTCATTCCCCGTCACCTAGGAGGTGGTTCCAATTTGTCACTAGACATGCTGTCTTTCTGTTGTCTTAAACTCCTGTCTGGTTGTTGTCTTTTTCCTGTTGGGGTTTTGACAAAAGCTGTGCATGCTTTGGAGGATTAGGTTATGAGCCTGGCTAGATCAAGAAAGCTGGAAAAAGAGGAAAACAGAGCGCCTTGAGGCTCCAGACCTGGATGCTAATGCCACTAATCCCCAGAGAGTTGTGATTTATTGACTTACTCGCTGAAAACACTAACTTGGAAGTTATGACTTCAAAGATTATTTTTAAAAATAAATAATAAATCTCAGTGGTCTTCAGGTTTTGATAGAACACATGCCCATGATTGTAGTGTGCTTTTTCATCTCGTGCCAAAAATGCTGCATTCTGTGAGGATGGCTGGTGGAAACAGGTAGAAACCTCATTATCAGATTAACTGCCCCACAAAAATAACAATGTCTGTTTAAATCCACCATACGTAAAGAGCCTCTGTTCTTTGATGAGTAATAAGAAACACCTGGTGGCTTCCGCCAAAAGCTAGCTAGCTACCTAGATCTGAGTGGCGGGCCGTCAGGGCCTCCAAGGCCTTCTCTGCTGGCCTAAACTGACTCAGAAAAATAAATGTATTTTCTTTTGGTTAATATTATTTAAAAAAATGTCCTCCCTGGTCTATTCTCTTTATATCATATTATATCCACTTGCTTCCAGTGTTAAGATACCAAGGTAGGGTGTTGTCCAATCAGATTTCAGCTAGCTTGTGTTGTCAGGCAGATTAAAGTCTGCCACTAGGGGCTTCTATCTGGGCCTTCAGAATCAACACAGCAGGCCGAAGTCCGCCTCAGTGAACAGAGACGATCAGTTGCGATAGCCAATCAGCTCTCGAGTCTAGTAGATCTAAAATATCAAAGTTCAAAAATGCTTGGTGCTGCAGCTCAATGGCAGTACGATAAACATGTAAATACTGTATAGCCTGGCTAAGCTACACAGCTGAGTTTGCTAGCATTGAGCTCTTCAGGCATTCAAAACAAAATTCAGCCATGTGCTAAAACATGAACATTTACTGTTGGACAATTTCTTTGTCCAGGTGAAAGACCAAGGCCACTGCTACCTTAGAGGGAAGGGGAACTGCCTGTTCCAGGGTGACACAGTGGCCCAGGAAGTTATGGATGTTAGCCCAAACTGGCACTTGACTGAATTGATAAGCCGTATACTGGCAAGAATGGTTAAAGAGTGTGCAACGGTGTGACAGGTGCTCTGTTCTGCAGCTGTTGGCAACAAGTATGTCATCCAGTTAAAAAGTTAATCCTTCATGTTAGGTTACCTAAACATGTTCAGCTTGTGTAAAAACTAAAGCGGTATAAGGCAACGGGTTTCCACGCGATTTGCGAGTAAAGTCAACTAATTTGGGTTAAGAGTGCACACTCTGCCTTTGAATTGTCAATAGTGTCCAAATATCACTGCTATCACTCATGTCCTCACCTTTCTGTAGCTGTTTTTTCCTCTTTTTTTAACACTCAACTCCTCCTGCTTCTCTGTGAGTTTGAACCAGTGCCTGCTTGTATCTCCCACTCCTCCTACTCGCTGCAGACACACGCACAGACGCTAAGCAGAGTGCTCATCGTGGAGTTGAACAATTACCATCTTCCTCAGTACAGAGAGAGAGAGAGAAAGAAAGAGAGAGAAAACGACTCCGGTTCTCTGAGGAGGAGCCGGTTCCGTTCAGTCACTTCAAAGAGCCGGCTCTAAGAGCCGTTTTGTTTGCGACCAACACATCACTAAAGCACTCACACACACCGCTGCTGCCTCACCAGGACGCGCACACACTCCGCTTTTAAAGAATTTAGGCCTGATGTCACTCAGATTGATTCACGTCTCTGTCTCACCAGAACGCACACAGACACCTGAACTCACCTAAAAGCACTTGATGATACCAGAAACGCCTCAAAACACATGAAACACCTGAACACGCCTGAAACATACCAAAACACTTGAACATACCTATTTGGTAGAGCCTGTTTTGGGCTCTATAGACTATTGAAACATGCATGAAATGAAAGAAATCCTAAACAAACAAAACAATCCCAATCCCTTTGGGTAGCCGTTAACAAAGGTCTGTTTTTTGCCCCAAATGAATGTAATAAAGAAGAAACATTTTTATTGCTCTCTTTGGTGTGGACTCTAAGAGCTCATTGTTTATAGCTAATATCAGCTAACCTTAGCCTTTGAGCTACTAGACTCTCCTATCAAAGGAAATGAAGACGTGAGGCTGGAGCCAAAACAATACTCAGCTTATAGAGAATGAGTCTTATAGCTCCTTCTCTAGTAAGAAGGTCAGAAATGGTTGCTTTTATTTCAAATGTTAGCTGCACTTCTAACAGCACTCAAAGCTGTTATATTACTGTTATATACAAATACACAGCAGGAAATCAGGCAAAACACTTTTATTAGGCTAGGTTTACAGGAAATCATCCAATATACATGTTATTGCTGTTCGGTTACCTCTAACTTATAAAGTTTAATTATATAAATAATTGGTTTAAGTCTTACAGGAAAGCTTTGTCGCTCTTGTTAAGTCCATATGAGCTAAAGACCATTAAACAAAGCATGCACAGTATAATCAGAAGAGAAAACAGCACCTAACTTAAAACATGTGCTCTTAAAAACGCACAATCTCTTGAATTCAAACCAGCTTTAAGAGAAACTGCAGCCATAACTGAGATAATCGGAATGTCCTCTGGCGTCAGCAGAGTAAGTGAATTACATAAATAGAAGACAAATGAGAAACACGGAAATTCAAACAAACAATCATAAAGAGCATGAGAGATTATTTTCATGTGAGAACTATTAAACGCACATTATACTCATGTGGAAATAATGAAAATGCTAATTTTGCATTATATAAATATGATTTATAATGTTTTATTACTGGTTTATTTAAAATAATAGAAAAGACCATCTTAACTATAGGTTATTAATATGGTTATTATCCCAGAGGCCAGTGAGAAGGTTTCTATACGATGACGCGTTTCACGCTTCAGTTTAAGGTCTTTTATTGATGAGAGGGACGATGATGTCATGTCCTTCATGTTTTGTGTGCATAACACTGTAGAGGTGGACACAGTGTAATAGAATAAATAAGTCTGATTGACGTGTCCCATATCAAAACTGGACATCAGGTTTCAACACCTTAAAGTGGATAACACAGGCCTCCATTTTGGTGTGTTGCTTGTTGTGTTCAGTTGTCGAATTTCTAATGCCTAGTAAAATTAGACCAACTGATATCAGAAGTAAACCCAGAAAACCCCTGGAAGCACTAAGTGCTGGTGAGTAGATGTGCTACTTGTGATCAGAGCTGAATGAACCACTCAGTCTTCAGTTATCTACAAAAAGTAGTTTCCCCTTAAAGGATTTTTTCTGTTTTGCTCACTTATCAAAATTAAATGTTTCAGATCAGTAAAAAATCCAACCTGAGACAAAAATAGCCTGAGTAAATATAAAATTCTGTTTTCAAATGGTGATTTAATTTAATAAAAGATAAAGATATAACTAACATGGCCTTGTGTGAAAAAGTAATTGCTCCCTTTGTTCAGTCATGAATGAAACAAGTTCCGTTCCATCCATGACTGATTACTAATAGACCTGTAGAATTATGAAATCACTTCAACAGAACCTGTCTGACAGCATGAAGGAGGCTAAAAGATCTCAAAAAGCAACACATCCTCTCCTGTTCTAAAGACATTCAAGAAGTAAAGAATCCAGAACAACATCCAAAGAACTGCAGGATGTCCAAACCTCTCCTGTCCAACAAAAGACCCGTCTCATGTTAGCTAAAGACATCCTGGTGATCCCTGAGACTTCTGGGAAAATATTTTGACAGACGAGACAAAACTTTCTGGAAGGTGTGTCCTTTTCTGCCTGGAGTAAAACTAACTTTATATCTTAGAAACCATGTGACATGGTGGAGGTAGTGTGGTGGTCTGGGACTGTTTTGCTGTTTCAGGACCTGAAATAGAAGGAACCATGAACTCTGCTGACTACCAGCAGTGGAGGTTCTAGTCCAACAGTAGACGGGGGCCAGCTGCTTTTTTAGAGGGGCACATTCTAAAACAAAAAACTACAAACAATGTCTTTTAAGTATTTTAAATGATTGTGTATAATTACAGCAATATAATAACAGCAATTCAGTTACAGTTGCTTTGGACACAATAACTTCAATAAGTTTCAAATTTAAACTATTTAGCAAAAATTGATCTCTTGGTTATCATTTCAGTGACAACATGAAACAGGATTTGTCTCTAAATGAGACTCAGCACGTAGTGGGGGGGGGGGGGGGGGGGG